>JAKUAN010000006.1:0-237123 GCA_030674715.1 Clavispora phyllophila
GGTTTTTCGCGCGGGCGCACCAAGAATCTGGCGTGCTCGTGACCGGCCGGGCGCGCATGCGGTCCAAACCACACCACATTAGTCTGCAAACCGGCTGCGCGGGTGAGGTGGTATGTTTTTGCCAAGTATCCGGCCTGTTGCCGTGGGAGGTTATGCGGTGATTTTGCGATGTTATTGCGTGAGGAGCGGGACTTGTTGGGGCCAGTTGGGCCGTTTCTGCGGTGTTTCGGTACTTTTTTCCTGCCAGTGCCGCTCGTCTGTGGTGATTTCGGTTTTAGGTTCTGGTGGTGTACCATTTGGGGCCGCTTCGCTGTGCCAGTTCGCACTGCATTCTATTGTTCCGCAAGAACAGCGAGACTGTGGTCTGAACCTATACCGGTGGCATAAAGCTGGAGAAATTTGCCGGATTTTGTGCTGTTTTTTTTTTCAACTTTTTTTTTTTTTAATCTCTACCATTGACTCCCCGCCTCTTCACATGGCACATCATAGAGACTTGTCGTGGCTGTAGCGCCGCTGGAGCTGTCCGTACTACATCTCCGTGTGCGCACAAAATTTTCTTGCACCAACTTCTCGCCTTCAGCTACAATGGTGTTCGGAGTCTACACAGGGCCAGGAGAGCCGGAAAAACCGCTCGCTATGCTCTCACAAGAGGAGCAGGCTGAGGTGGGCGCCAAGAAGATGATCGAGCTTATGCAATCGTGTCCCGGCAAAACAGTCATGGCTGGTGGCTCTGGTTTCTTCCTCGGTGGTTTCTTTGGGTTGTTCATGGCCTCCATGGCATACGACGTGCCAGTGGGAGGAGGTGTCAACCACATCAGCGAGTTGCCTTTCAAGCAGCAGATGAAGCTCCAGTTCAGCGACATGGGAAAAAGATCGTGGAACAGTGCCAAGAACTTTGGCTACATCGGTATGATCTACTCGGGTGTGGAGTGTTCTGTGGAAAGTTTGCGAGCGAAACACGATATCTACAATGGCGTGAGTGCGGGCTGCATCACCGGAGCGGGTCTTTCCATCAAGGCTGGTCCTCAGGCGGCACTTTTGGGCTGTGCTGGTTTTGCGGCCTTCTCCACCGCAATCGACCTTTACTTGCGGTCGGAGGGTGCGGCGCCACCTGCCAACGATTACGACGAATAGGCGTGATCTCATTATCTTGTATTATAGTACACATAGTCCGAATGGAATACAGTCGGGTAGCCTGGCGAAGTAGGGTGGGTGCAGAGGGAGATCCATGGGGTTACAGACGAACATAGGCTGCACTCTTTAGTTCTTTGAAGTCCATTCCCCGCCACCCTTTGTGGCGGTCGCTCATGTTGTGTATCGATGCCTGGTAATTCCGCAGAAGAGCGCCGTGGGCACTCGTAAGAGTCCTTTTCTGTGAATCTAGAAGCCCAGATTCATGGCTGAGAGTACCTTCTCAGAGATCGTCTATTCTCTCACTGGAGCTATAGCTCTCTGGGGCTAGGGCTGTGAGCCGCAGCATCAGTATCAGTCAGTACCAACATCAGAACAAACAGAGATAGTAACAGTAGTCGTAGGATAGATTTCCCACAACAAAAGAGCTCGCAAGAAGCAACGCAATTACTGCGAAAATTATATACCTTCGTCTCGTCCCTTCCTCAGTGGGGTGTAGGTGTGGGTTATGCTGCTGGAGCCGTTCAAGCTCTTCCACAAGACTATTCTCATGTCGCTGCTCAAGAATGTTCTCCAATTGCTGGTTTATGTCGTCTAGTTTCTCCTCAAGCTGTCGCGTCTCATTATCATCCGCGTCTTGGAATACTTCGCGGATCTTCTGGATCTTGCGCTCCATGGTTCCAAGACTAGGAAGTTTGGTACTCTTGTCCAAACTTGCCGCTTTCTGGTGCCAGACCGGAAGCGAGCGTGGTGACAGCACCCGAGTCTCTTCAAGAACACGATCACGGTGTCCCAAGGGGGAAATCTTGCGCCGCCGGGGCACTTCTAGCGCTATATCCATAGATTCGTCTGGATTATCGTCTTCAGTCTTCACCGCCGAAGTGGGGCGGTAAGGAAGCGGTAGAGGCTCGCCCAAATGGGCCACAACGCGGTTATTTCGCTTTCTATTCATATCATAATCTAACAGGAGAGTGGTGCAAGCGAGCGTGGAAGATGTGAAATTTTAGGTTTTTGTTTTTGTTTACGCCGGCGCTGAATTCGCGATAGTGGACAGGACTTACGACGCGCGGCTGGTTGTTCCAGTAGCGGTTCACCAATATTTGTAGAAAAAATGATGATAATCAACTGGAAAAAATACTTGCACTCTTAGTTGCTGTTATATCGAGGCTCTAATATCGTCCGCATTCATTTGTATTTATAGTTTATCGTCAAAAGTTCAGTGGGCACTCACATCAATGGTGCCCTGGGGGCTCTGGAACGCGGCTTGAGTCCTCTTATTGCACGTCCAATCAAGTAATAGACACATCCCACAAACCTAAAGAGAGCCATGAATGCCACCGTCCACAAAATCACTGTAAGGAAAATCTCCGACCGCGATGAGGTTTGCAGATCGGAGTCATCCGAAAACTGGTTGAAACCACCCGTCTCCAAAACTAACGCAATGATAAGGAAGTTGGAGAACATCCACACAAGCACCGTCATCGATCTGATAAAGGCGTAGTAGTCTTCATTAGAGGCTTTAGAGCTAGACTTGTCCTCTTGTTGTGGCTGCTTGATCTTCTCCAATTGATTCAAGTAAGACTGGTTAATTTCTTCTTTCAACACGGGAATCTTAACATCGAAAGTACCATCTTCTCTGATTTTGGCCGCACCCAAATCTATTGCCCCTGTATCACCTTTGGTACCCCATGAGACATCATCAATGTTACAAAATGCATAAATGTTCAACACGTTCACGTACGCTGGCGAAAGCAAAAGGTACTGAGCAAACGACGTGAACATGTGCAATGGTTCTAGGTAAAGGAAAGATGACAAAAAGTACAACGCGTATGTGGAAGACGTTGCCACAACCAAATCACGGAACTCGGAGTTTTGGAAAAACAATGCAACTGTAATTTCCGTATGATCATCGTAGATCTTCTTGACCGCATACACCGCCATGAAAACCGCCGCAAAGATCATATATGCCATTAACACAGCAAAGAATAGCACAATAACAATGTAGAATTTCTCTGTTCCTTTGGGTTTGTTACCAAAACTCAACACAAAAGCAGTCACGATGGATGCAAGATAAAGCCAGAGGAACACAACCGAAAGAATGTTTCCTGGTGAGAAATTGAGATCGGAAGAGGCAAGAGAAGTAGTCAAAATACGGAAAACGAGAAAGTATGAGCCAATGGAGAACCACGAAACAATCAAATTCACAAACTGGTAGAAAAATTCGACATGGAGCATCAATTTTCTGCCAATAGAGTGCAGCGAGGTCCAGATCTTGGGGAAGTGGACCAAACCATAGATCGCAGCAAAGAACGAACCGTTCAACCATCTTCTTCTCTGCAAAATAAACTCTGCGATTCCTTCGGGGACATCTGTCTCGGCGCTGGCTGATTTGACGTATCTGAGAAGCCAAGCGCTGCCTCTCTTGGCCACAAGCTCATAACATAAAATTCTATCCTCGGCAAGGTACATGTTAGAAGTAAAGATACCAGCTTCCTCGCTCAATAATCGCAGCTTCATTTCGTACTCGTCATCATCGGGATCAAGCTCGCCACTTCCGTGCAAAAATTCACCCTTGAAATATTTTTCCAATGGACCCTTTCCTGTGATATCGTTCTGAAGAGCCAAGTATCTGTAAGCAGAAAATGCACCGGGCAAGACACTGATAAACCCGAAAGCAGACTCAGTGGGCTTGTCGAGAATGTTAGAGATTTTATACTCGAAGTTCTGAGCGTACACCAATGGATTGGTCAAAATCTGTCTCTTTTTCAAAGATGCCTTGATTTCACCACAAGCGCCAGCGACTTGAGGGTCCCTGTCGAATTCTTTCCACAAATGATACAAAGACCGACCGCTTGGTTGTGTTCCGCAATCAAGCAAGACCACGACCCTTGGTTCTAAAACCTGCGCCACCGCTTCAAAACACCATCTGTGCGAGTTGATCTTCTTGGCGTTTGTTTCCTTGAGACAGAACAACATCTGCACTGGAACAACCTTTTCCGTGGTCAATTTCACCGTATCAGTGACGGACGATACACGGACTCTAGTGGTATACTCATACATGTGAGCCTTGACCTTTTTGTCATCAATACGAGATTTCGCCAAACCCTCCTGGTATACACCAAGGGATGCTAAAAGTGCTTGGGCTCTTTCGTTGATTTTAGATCTACCATCACTGACGATGCAAACCACGATTTTCTTCCACGAGTCTTTGCCCCACACATCGGAGCCTCTCTTTGCTTCCAAGTGCTTGATGTTCTTGAATACACCTTTGAGGGTTCTTGCCAACAAAATGTCATCTTCATTGTACATGGTGACAACAATCATCAATTCTGTATGACGTCTCTGTGGATAGTGGATTGGGCGCAAGATATAACCATCTCTCCAAAAGTTTGAGGGACCACAAGTAACAGCAGTGTACCGCATGTACGCGAATTCTCTACTGAGTCCTCCGTCTGGAAGACTGGTGTTGTAGTCAGGAAATTTCGAAAGCAACTCTGTTGCAACAGGACAATCAAGTACCAAGTGGCCATTGTGCCCGGAAACAAATGCCTGCTTCGACTTTTCTCTCACTTCCTCCTCCTCTGGAGGCTCAGGGAATTCATCCGCGAACGGTGATTGGGGCACTATTTCAAAAACAGTTTCCCTCTCACTTTCCTGATCTGGAACAACCACTGTTTGAAGGTCAAAGTGGTCGCCCTGGATGTTGTTGAACTGGATCTCCTGGTCATACTGTTGTTCTTCGTCGTCATCGTATACGTGGGGCACAAATGCCTGTTGAAAGTTGGGGTTATAGCTCTCATAAGGATCATCATGATACTGAGGCTGGCCCTGGTAGTTTCTCATTTCGTATTCATCCGCTGCAAATGGATTCTCCTGGGCAATGCCTGGAGGAGGTTGACTCAAGGTGGTGTCATTGTGCAGAGTGTTGAAAATATCTGCTGGATCATTCTCGTAGTAGTTGAGAAAATCATCATGCGAATGGTTATAGCGGTTATTGTACGCCGCCTGGGGTTGCTGGAATGTTAGCAGCTCCGTACTCTGGATGTTCGTTGTTGAATAGTTGTAGACACCAGAAACGGCTCTGGGGTACCTCATGTACTCTTCGTCATCTCGAGGCGACAGCATAATGGACCTGGGAACAAGAAATCAAACGAAGAAAATAAAAAGCGATGAAGTAGAGATGATCTGAAACTGAATCTCGAGATCGTCACCCCTATATGCCCTGGCAATGCGTCCGGTTCTCTGAGGATAATGTTTTTGTTCGAATCAGGCAAAAATAGAACGTGAGTGACATGCAGGTGCTGCGGCTTGCGGTGCTGTCGTCGTCACTGGAAGAGGCGAAGCCATAGTGCAAAAACATGCAAGTCGCCAATTCCATAAACGATTTCTGCCGTTGTTGCTGAAAATAGATTCGCCTCTGGTCGCTTGGCAACTTGGTTTCAAGCTTGGGCTCAGGTATTTCAGTGCAGGAATTGGTGGCTTGCTGGATGTGAGTACGTGGAAGAGAATTTTCAACCGTGTAGTTTCAGGTGCGACACATGCATGCGGTTCGAGTTGACTCTCATTCCTAACCACTGGAGCGCATTTGAATAGGTTAAGGTTTGATCTAAGTCCATGCTTTGCCATTGTTGTGTTGAAGTGGTTCTCTCGGAATTGATTTTCAACAATGCAGATGTAGACAAGCAAGAGGATCCACGAGGAGAGTCTAGTTTAACGTCGTGGATGGTGACAAGTTATGAGTCGAAGAAATTGAAGAAAAAAATTGTTTTTTAAAAATTAGAATCGAGAAGTTGATGTTGAGTCTTTACCAGTAGCCTAGGTGAATGGTAGTAAGTGTCAAACTTTGGTCCAAACTTTTATTTCTTTTTTTTTTATTGGATACCTTAGTGCGCCGCGGCACTGATAACGGAAAAAAAATGCCCGAATCGTGGAGGAATTTATCGTCGGCGATGAGCTGGTGCGTCATAAACTGTATACGCATATATTCGCTTAAACTTTGCTTCTGCCCAATTCTGTTTTATTTTTCTTTTCTCCTATTTTTTTCAGAACTCCACAACCAACTATGGCTCAATTTGAATGCACCGGACACGTCAAGAATTTTCTCACCGAGTTGCCTAAGTGTGAGCACCATCTCCACTTGGAAGGTACTTTGGAACCTTCTCTTTTGTTCGATTTGGCCAAAAGAAACAACATCACCTTGCCTGACCACTTCCCTCCTACCGTTGAAGCATGCAATGAGAGATATGCCAACTTCGCCGACTTGCAAGACTTCTTGGACCACTACTACATCGGTATGAGTGTGTTGATCAAAGAAGATGACTTCTTTGACTTGGCTATGGAGTACTTCACTCGTGCTCACAACGACGGCTGCTTGCACTCCGAGGTCTTTTTTGATCCTCAAGGTCACGTTGAGAGAGGCGTGAACGTGGATGTTGTTGTTCAAGGTTTCGATAGAGCGTGCAAAGAAGCCAATGCCAAGTTCGGTACCACCAACAAGTTGATCATGTGCTTGTTGAGACATTTGCCAGCTGGTGCCGGTATTGAGACCATCGAGTCTACCTCCAAATACTTCGAAAATGGCACCATCCACGGTTTGGGTCTTGACTCGGCCGAAAAGCCTTTTCCACCAGAATTGTTCACCGAGTGTTACGGTTTGGTCAAGTCTAAATTCCCTGAGGTTGGTTTGACTGCCCACGCGGGTGAGGAGGGAGATCACACATACGTTTCGAACTCTTTGGACTTGTTGAAAGTTACCCGTATTGACCACGGTGTCAACTCCAAAAACGACGAAGCATTGATGAAGCGTTTGGCGGAAAACCGTACTATGTTGTCGATGTGCCCATTGTCAAATGTCAAGTTGCAGGTTGTTAAGGATGTTTCCGAATTACCTATTGCTTTGTTTTTGGAGAATGATGTGCCATTTTCCATCAACTCCGATGACCCAGCTTACTTTGGTGGCTATATTTTGGACAACTACGTCGAGGTGCACACCCGTTTCGGCTTCTCTGTCGAGCAATGGCGCAAAATTGCCATCAACGGTATTGAGGGCTCTTGGTGTGATGCCGCCAGAAAGGATGAGTTGAAGGCGTTGGTGGAACAGGTTTGTACCAAGTACTCTGCATTGTTGAACTAGAATGGTGGTGATATGTACAATAGGAGTCGTTTATAGATTATAGAAATGAAAGTTAGACCATTACCCCAATTTCTCCCATCTGAAAGTATTTTAGATTTTTCTTGCCGCTTCCTTTTGCTTCAGATGGCAGATTACCAAATATATCGTTTGATGAACTTGCCCAGCAGTCACCCCGAGCGGTGGGGTGAGGGAATTTATAGGTAGATGTTGAAAATAGCGCTTTTTTGTGAATTAAGTATCACTACCCAGCTTAAATACGATTCGATTAGTAAAAACCATATAGCGAATCTTTTAGAAAATTGAACTAACTTCTAATGCTTCCATACAATCACACCAATTTGTTTCTGTATAAAAGGCTCTTTGGCCGAGCGGTCTAAGGCGGCAGACTCAAGTTCTGTTATCGTAAGATGCGCGCGTTCGAATCGCGCAGGAGTCACTAATTTTTTTTGCTCTATTGTGATCCCCAGGAGTCACTAATTTTTTTTGCTCTATTGTGATCCCCATGGGTACTTAGCTGTTATTTTTCTTTGTTTTCCTCCAATCTAAATAGAGACTTGGTTTCGCTTAAGGGCTCTAGCGAGCAATGATTATGAGCATTGAAAAGAGCAGTGCATGCAACCCGAGGATAATAATCTGGTGTGTGCAGGCAGGGATATACCGTATATATAAGGACCTAAAGTGCTCCAAGCTTAAATGCACATAATTCCGCAAATGGGTAAATTCATAAATGCAGTACTCGGCATAAGTGCTCTCTTGACACTTGTATATATTTGTTTGGGCCAAACACGGCTGGGCTTGGTCGGTACTCTAGATGAGTCTCTCAGTAATAGTTACGTGCTATATTTCTTCCCGGACAAGATCCCAAAGTCAACAGAAGAGGAAGCAAAGTTAAAAGAGCAATTGACAGACCTTGTGGATTCTTACAGTACATATGTTGAGAAAACTTTGGGAAGTGTCGTAAAGCATCGTTATGATACGGTTTTACACGGACTTGCAATTCAGTTACGCAACTCGGAGGAATTAACAAACGCTTTCTGGGGTGAGTCCATCAGTCTTGATAAGATCAGCGCCCAGAATGTGCTTGATGTTTTCTACAAATTGAGACAACAAGACCTCGAGCAATGGAAAATTCGCCTCAATGTGGAAAAAGATGCACCTGTGAACGTGCAAAGTAATGCTTGATCAAATGAAGCTAAGAAATATGAATATCAAAGTTATAAGTGTATTTGCACATACGTAGACCATTTAATGTTGAATCCAGTCAACAGTTGCTCAGCAAACGACGATAGAATACCATGTGCAACAAAACCGAGAGAAAAGCATTATTTGAAGACAGATATGAGTAGGTAACATTCATTAATGGCAGTCTCAAACTACTCGAATGTTCAAACTTTGGGCACATCGGAGAAGTCCAAGTCTGCCATGTTCACCTGGCCGAAGGTGTTCTCTCCAGAGTACAAAACGTACAAGAAGCCATCTTCGTCCTTATGCTCTTCATAGATGGTACTCATCAATGCTGCAGTAGGAGGTAAGACATCGTTGACGAAGATGAAAATAGCCTTTTCGGATGGCAACTTAATTCTCTTTCTGATCACGTAAACAAACTGGCCTACGGTCAAGTCGCCTGGGACCAAGTATTTTCTCTTGTCGATTTCCTGAATGTCAGAGTTTTCAACCTTCTCACAAATCACAGGAAGTCTATCCTTGAATCTTTGCAAGATTCTGGTCGACTCGGAAGTCCTCTTCTCTGGTAATTGTTAGTATTCAGCGACATGACCATCGACTATGGAGACACATACCGAGGGAGTTTTCGTCTTTAAATTGAGATCTCATGGTTCTGCACGGGTTAGTAGCTGTTATTACCAATAATAGGCTGAAGCAAAAAATCCTCACTGTGTGTTCTCTTTACTTGCTGTGATAAAGACTGATTGTGGCAAAGCAAAAATGAAAAGAGAATCCCACAAATAATCATACATACAATTGCCCTTATGAATATGTTCAATATAGGACCGTACCCGATTAGTCTTGTGTGATATTTTCTTGGGCTCACTAAAATCGAATGGGTCAAGAAAATTTGGCGTACACAAAAGAGAAAGATAATAAGTAATCAACAGCCGCTATCTTATCATCATCCCTTGTGGGGTGCGAGAAGGTCGTGCGTGGACCCATTTACTGGTTGAGCTGATAGACAGGCGCGCCCAACCGCTGCCGTGGGGACAATTGGTATTGCACATTGAAACCGATTCGAAACAGATTCACAAGAAACTACATTTGGATCTAGCCACCGGGATTGAACTTGAACGGACTTTCCTTCTTGAGTATGTTTCTCCATTTTCCCTGCACCTAACCTGGCTCCGATCGACTCTAGGTTGAGTACAAGATGCTAGAGCATACGTTGTTGCCTGCATGTATGTTTCTCTATTCATCTCGCTTCTCTACTGGTAATCCACAAAGCCAATGATTGGCAGGGGAATAAAAGAATGGCATCCGGAGCCAGGCTTTGCTTTTAAATGCGGAATAGAAATCCACACACAACTTAAGACCAGATTCAAACTATTTTCGCTCTCGGAAAATACACACAATGCGGCTCCAAATACCAAAGCTAGCCATTTCGACTTTGGTCTCCCCGGTACTATTCCAAGACTAAATCCCGAAGCACTTCTATTAGGATTACGGGCAGCCGTGGCTCTAAATTCCAAGATAAGTCCGGTCTCTTCGTTTGACCGCAAGCATTACTTTTATTTGGATCAGCCTTTGGGATATCAAATCACCCAACATTACCAGCCTTTTGCCAAAGGTGGGTTTTTGCACTTGGATCCCCGTTTCGATAGTGTAGCAGAGCCGAAAACCATCCGAGTTGAACAAATACAGTTAGAGCAAGACACTGCCAAGCTCAATTACAATGCATTTGATGGTATGGTGGACATCGATCACAATCGGGCCAATGTTCCGTTGATCGAAATGGTAACGAAGCCTGATTTCACCCACCTTTCCGAAGTTCGAGCTTTTGTCAAAAAGTACATTTCTCTCATGACCCATATAGGTGTGTGTTCTGGAGACATGGAAAACGGCGCCATGCGTTGTGATGTTAACGTGAGCGTTGCAGGAGGAAACAGAGTCGAGATCAAAAACTTAGGAAGTACGTCTGAAATCATGGCTGCAGCAAAGCACGAATATAATCGACAAGTTACCGCGTTGAAAGAGCTGGCCGAGCCTATAGCTCAAGAAACCCGAAGCTGGGACGGGACCAGAACTATCCGTACTCGTTCTAAAGAAGATTTGGTCGATTACAGATACTTCCCAGATACAGAATTACCTCGAATCCAGTTGGATCCTTCTATCGGTGAAGATATAGCAAAGACTTTGCCTGAATTCCCCGATCAGTTGATTGAAAAGTTGACATGCCTTCCATTTTCTTTGGAGACTAAGTACGCCAAATTTTTGGTCGAGAATCCTGATTTGAACGACTTTTATCTCAGAGTACACGATATTATTGTGAACAAAAATGGTCTTTCGTTCAAAGTTGTCAATAACTGGGTTATACACGAGCTCGTGGGTGCATTCAAAAAACTAGATTTGCAGGTGGATGGTACTTTAATAGAAGCGGAAAAGCTTGCGTCATTAATACTCATGGTTGATCAAAAATGTATTTCTATTACGTCAGCTAAATTGCTTCTATCCCAGATCATCGAGTCTTCAGAAGATCGTGCCTTATCTATTCCTGAATTAATCGATACTTATGATTTGGGTGCTGTTAATGATGTGGGCGGTGACGATCTACAAGAAGCAGTCAAAGAGGTCTGCTTGGAGGTGATGAGCGCTCATCCTGACGTGGTAGAGAAGGTCAGAAGCGGAAAGAAAAAGTCTATAAACTTTCTCATTGGCAGAGCCATGAAAGAAACGCAAGGAAAGGTTGATTCTAAAGACTTCGAGAAGCTCTTCAAACAACTTATATTGTGATATTTATAGGCTATACATTGATATGCCCCTCTTTAAATTCAAACTGAAATTCAGGATCTGGCTCAAAGTTTCCTCTGATAATTCTTTCAACATCGTAATCTCCCAAGCTAGACATATCCAAGTCGTCGGGAGATACATTTGATAACGTAAATCCCAGGACATTGGAATCCATTGAGTGAACCTCAACAATTCCCTTGCTTTTCAGGTCCTTCTCTGAAACTGCTGCGGTTTCTTCTGTTTCAACGGTGGTTCTCGTATTTTGCTTACTGCTGGTAAAGTTGGAAGAGACAGTGAACTCTTGGTCAATCTTTCTTTTGAATGCTTTGAACCCAAGCGCAACGAAAATGTCCAGATATAAAGATAATGCGTCGCTACCTAACCCGAACAATAAAAATGTACAACCAGATAGGCAGATGTTGATTATGGTAGTTGCCAATTCTACGGTTGACGTCTCATATGCGACAATAGTTGACCAGTAAGGACTTTTCTGGATTTTCCAGTTAGCATCATTTTTGCGCAAGTTATCAACGTTGGTAATAAAGTTGTAAAATACCAATGGAGTCATGACAAAGACAATCAAGAGACTGAAAATAAGTAGTCTGGCAAATCTTCTGTTATTAAGTCCCGAGTTTGTACACCGCACAATGTCTTTGATGTCACGACGTTTTTTAAAGAACACTGCGGTAGTAAGAATGGCAAACACAAGAGCAATAACAGAGCAAATTGGAGACCAAATGGCAACAAGAAATATATACCAATAAGTATTGTCATAAACTGCTGAACATCCAAGGTAACGGAAGATCACATAGCGAGTAGCCTGCACCGCAAAACTTGTACCCATGACGATTATTGGAAGTGTCCAACACATCATAATGTTGATGGTGATCTTTCTCTTGGAACTGTTGTCAAAAAACGTGTGACTCTTTGTGCTCATTATCATGTACAAATTGAATATCAAGCAGGTGATGGCTGATAATTCCCCAGCGGACGAACCGCTATCAATTCGCACAACGAGATCGCAATAACCTTTTCCATCAGTAGCATTGTAGAAGTCATTGCTGCTCCAAATAAGTGCATTGATGAAAGAAACAAGGTTTCTGAAACAGAGCCAAAAAATTAATGAGCAAGCGGGAATATTCTTGTTCTTGGCATGGTAGACTAAAGGAGGAATCAACATGAACAATGCTATACAAGAAAAGGCTGCGAGAACCAGGCCTGTGGAATCCATTTTGTTACTAGTCCAAGATGAGTTTGATGGGATTCAGATGCTTTTGATTTTTGAAAATATATACGTAAATAGATCAATATTCCAGTAATTTATATATGTTTTTCAAGCTTTTCTAGTTTGCACCCACCAGTCGCACTGGCACCTTTGGGGGCCCGATTTGGACTTTGATTACGCCCATGCTGCGCGATACTCTGAATCGTGCATGCGCTGAAATTCCTCGAATGCAGAAGACTAAGTTTCCACTGATAAATTTTAAAATGGACGAATCGAAACTGTTTCATGTGATCGTTTACCTGTCTGAAAACTTATTTTGTTTCAAGGGATTTTAGGGAGATAAAGTTTAGGGTTAGCTACGACTCGATCCTGACTGTAATCAACGTAAACACTTATATTAATGAGGTATAAAAAGAAACTTCAGATAAACACCTACTCATGCAATGACAGCCTTCAAGATCTCGTGAGAAGAGATAATGTTAGCGTAGTTTTGGTTCAAAAACCTCAACAACTCGATGACCTTTTGCTTCAACTCCTCGGATTGGAATTGCTTCATCTTGTCAATGTTCTCCTCTCTACCCAAGGTAGATTCTTGGACCAACTTGATTCTGTCAGCCTCCTTCTGGAAAATCTCGGCAAGAACCTGGATCACACGCTCAGATTGAGCCAAGATAACATCGTTGTTAGACTCGTACAATTGGATAATCCACTTCAAGATTGGGGTGTTTTCCTCTGGAGCAGCTTGCAAGGGCATGTGGCTCAACAACGCTGGCAAAACGTGCTCAACAGGAATAGCGCTTGGGCTCTTCAAGGCCATTCTAGCGACACATCCACAAGCGTTAGCGTTGGATCTGTTGACAACGTCTCTAGACTCTTCGTCATCAATCTTAGCTTGCTCGTCGGATTTGCTCAACAAATGGAACAACATTTGCAAGATTTGTTGGTAATGGCCAGACAAGTCAGCCTGGTTACTCTCAATGAGAACACCAATACCATAGGCAGCGTTACCCTTGACTTCCAAAGACTTGTCGTGGGCCAATCTGTCGCTAAACACTTGCAACAACTCGTCAAAGTATGGGTTGGCCTCCTTCAAACCAGCAGAAATCTCTGCCAAGCCGCCCACAGCACTGACTCTCTTGTTCTTGGACTTGGAAGTGATGTTAGCAAAGATGACATCCTTGAAAGGAGCAAAGACCTTGGAAAAGTCTGGACCCAAAGTAAGAGCCAACAAAATCAAGACCTCCAACGCAGACTCGAACAACAAAGCCTCGGTTTCGGAAGCATCTTCCTCCTCATCAACAGGCTCCTCATCATCGAGTTGGGACGCGTGTTCCTTCTTCAAGATGCTCAACAATTGCTCACACAACTTCTCCAAGTTAGCAGTGTCAGAAGCGTCGTCAAGGACAGCGATAGCACCAAAAGCTTGAAGAGCCTCGCAGATGTTGTCCAAGTCGCACGCGACCAAAGTCAACTCGAATTCTTCCTCCAAGTTGCCAATGGTGATGTTTCTGGCCTCTTTGATCAACAGCAAAATAGAAGAGTCAACGTAAGGTTGTTGAGGAACACCCTTTGGAGCGGAGAATTTCTCACCGTAAGTAGCCTTGAACATGGCACGGACGATCTTCCAGAGAGCGTTCATGGCAGCCTCTCTCATACCGTAAGAGATCTCAATTTGTTCGCACAAGGTCTTAACAGATGGCTCGACGTACTTGGCAAAAGCAGCACCTGTACCCATAGCCAATTCGGCCAAAGCAACAGAGGCAATTTCCTTCTCGATGGTGATACCAGTGTTGATCTTGAACTTGTTAGAAAGATCCTCTTCCTCGTCATCGTTGAATTCTTCCTCATCTTCACCGTTGACATCAAAGGAGAACTCCTCTTGTTCCAAACACTTCAAAATTTGGGGAACGATCTCCTCCAAGAAACCGGCGAATTCAGAACCGTACACTTTGGCCATGTTGGAGATAAAGGCAAAACCTGACTCTCTGATTCTGGAGTGCTCGGAGCCAATAGAGGCGTAAGCAGCCTCGACCAATGGCTTGGCGTAAGCAGAGAAAGACTCAGAACCAACAGCTCTGGCCATGGTCGAAATATTCTCGAAAGTGACTGCTCTCAACTCAATGTCATCCTCGGACATGCCTTCAGTTTGGGCAGCGTTTGCCACGAATGGCTCCAACACCTGGATGGATTGGTTGAAGTAAGGAGTGAAACCCTTACCACCGGCAAAAGCAGTGGAACCAATGGCAGACACAATAGCCGACTTCAAAGAAGAAGAGTTAGCTTGCTCCAACATCGAGAACAATTTAGTCATCAAAGGCTCGAGGTATTGAGCAATAGCGTCGTGGCTCATGAACTCGATAATACCGTCCAAAGCGTAACAAGCGTACTTGTAGGTCATGACGTGAGTAGCAGAGTTGATAATCTCAATCACAAGAGGCAAGAGCTGTTGGTGGTAGTCAGCGATGGCATCTTGCAACTCGGATGTCAATTGAGACACGGCTCTCACCGCAGCAACCTTGACAACGATCTCTGGGTCTTGCAAGCCATTGATCAACACTGGGAGAATCTTGTTGATTTGGGTAGCAAAGTAGTCTGGGGCACCGGAGCAAGCAACACCGATACACAAAAGACCAGCTCTTCTGGAGAAGGCATTGGTAGAGGTCATCAAGTTGTTCAAGTTCTCAAAGAATGGAACGATGACTTGAGAAGGAGGCAACTCGCCAGACAAGACACCAACCAATCTCAATGCCAAGGAAGGAGGTTGATTTTCCTCGTTCTCGTTTTCTTCGTCCTCGTTGTTCAATTCCTCGTCCACATCGATTTCCTCGGAGGCGATAGAAGTAGCAACGCCAATGAGTTGAGGGCCCAAGTTGTTGGATACGACCTTGGTCTTTCTCATGGAGACACAAGAGATCAAGAACTGTAAAGCCATACATCTGTACTCTTCGTCCAATTGAGTGTTAACAGCAATCTCAGACACAAACTGGATCAATGGCACGATTTGATCGCCCACCAACTTATTGTCCAAGAAGATCAAGGAGTTGAACACGTTGAAGACAGACTTGGTCTTCTCGGAGTCGTCGACCAGGATCACTTCCTTCAACACGTTGACCATGCCGGGGATAGAAGCTTTGAAGTTGGCAGCAGTGGCAGCGTTGATTTCCTCGTCTTCTTCAATGAATTGAGAAAGAACATCCAAAGACAAAACGGCGTTGACACGAATATCTTGGGAAGTGGTGTCTTGCAACAAACCAGCAAAAAGGTTGACAAAGTCATCTTGGTGAGGAATCAAAGCAGGCACCTGGGTCTCCAACAAAGTATACAAGGTGTAGACGGCCATTTCCTTGGTTTGGGCATCGGTGCTTTGCACAGCATTGACCAAGTTAGGTAACAAGTCGGGCCATGTGTTGTCTTGCAAGTCATATTCACCAATGGCAGAAACGACTCTGGCAGAAGAGTGTCTAATCAACTTGGAAGATTGCGTGAAAGTGTTCTGCAACAAAGCGTCTCTAATTTGAGGCTTCAAAGAAGCATCGACGGTCTCCCACTTGGTGGCAATGAGCTTTCTCGCCTCGACGGCGGCCAACTGCTTGATCTGGTCTTGTTGGGAGTTTTGCAAGATGTGCAAAAGCGCAGGCAAGGCCAAAGCATTGGAGTAAAAGTCCTTTGACAATTTGGATGTGGCCTGCTTGACAGTGGCAGGTGAAAACGTCTGCTGGAGGGTCTCCTCCAAGGCAGAGAGAAACTGGGCGTCCATTGTTGTCAGAGTAAAGTCTGTAGCGGAAAAAAAAAATCGCACCCGTTGATCATCGCGATGGCTCGGTCCTTAGGTGAAGGACAGCCGGTGATGGTTACATCAACGAGAAACTCAACCTCACTACGATATAACCATAACTATGGGCTTTGACTTGTTTGAAAAAGAAAAAAAAATCTTTTTTTATATCGTGAGAAACTGATGATGAAGGTGAATCCGCCATCCCAATGCTTCTATTTCAAAATGTAGCACCCCATCCGCGAGCATTGCATTATAATACAAGCATGGCCCTTAGAAACTTATCCAACCACGGCTATCAGCATATAATACAAGCATGGGAATTAGTAAACTCATTCTGATTCTGTGAAAACGGCATTCTTCTTTATTATTCTAAAGAGCTCCTATTCTACGTTTTTTTTTTTGCTCCATACCCTCTCGTGGTATTTTACTCAGTGTGCTTGGCGTGGGGCCATTGTGGGTGGTTGTGATTTCTCTTCTAATTTCTAGCGTTTCAAAGACTGGTCAAGTCCAGCGGCATTTCCCGAATGCGTATTTTGTAGTATCTCTCCAAGTCCTTCATCTCAGTCACATCATCTTTGGTGATCAAATTGATAGCCACACCTTTACGTCCAAACCGTCCCGAACGACCAATACGGTGCACATAGTTTTCTTTGTCCAATGGCAAGTCGTAGTTGATAACCAACGACACCTGCTGAACATCAATTCCTCTCGCCCACACGTCTGTCGAAATCAACACACGAGAGTTGCCGGTTCTAAAGTCGTTCATAACCGAGTCTCGCTCGTCTTGCTTCATGTCTCCGTGCATGGAGGAAACGGCAAAATTGGCCTTTCGAAGCTGATCTGCAAGCCAGGTCACTTTGGCCTTTGTGTTGCAGAAGATGACCGCTTGAGTAATGGTTAACGAGTCGTACAAGTCACAGAGTGTGTCAAACTTCCATTCCTCCTTCTCGCACTGGATGTGGTATTGTTTGATTCCCTCCAATGTCACATCCTCCTTCTTCACCAAAATTTTGACCGGATCATTGGTAAACTTCGAGGTAATCTCCAACACTTCTTTCGTGAGAGTCGCGCTGACAACAACTACTTGCACTGTAGATGGAAGATGACGGTAGATCTCGTAGATTTGCTCCTTGAATCCTTTGGTCATGAGCTCATCTGCCTCATCCAAAATGAGCATTTGCACGTTTCTGGTTGCCAAGTTTCTTCTCTTAATCACATCCAATACTCTACCGGGTGTACCACTGACGATATGCTGGCCTTGGTTGAGCTTCTTCAAATCTTCTCCCACCTGCTTTCCTCCAATACATGCATGAGTATGAATGTTCATGTAGTTTCCAAGATTCCGGATAACATTGTGGATCTGGACCGCAAGTTCTCTGGTTGGCGAGAGCACCAATGCCTGACACTGGCGCACATTCCAGTCGATCGCTTGAAGCATGCCAATAGAAAACGTCGCAGTCTTACCCGTACCCGATTGGGCCTGAGCAATAGTATCTCTTCCGGAGATAATTTGCATAATGGCTCTACTCTGAATAGCAGAAGGCGCTTCAAATCCATATGCGTAGATACCCTTAAGCAAAGGCGGCTTCAACTTCATACTTTCGAAAGTAGCATGGACTTTGACCCCCTTGGTAGACTTCGAGGAAAACTCAATCTGCTCATCGGCCGAACGATCAAAATCCATAGTTATTTCTCTGGCAGTTGGGGTTCAGTGGAAGAAAAGCAAGATGGAAGGTGAACTGGTGCGATGCCATCGCACTGTCTGGTGCAGAACGATCAAGTGATCAAACTCCCTGTATCTCAGAAGACAACTTTCTCTACGAGAATGACAGGTCTGAATGCGCTTGTATTGATCGGTGGTGGACATGCCGCTGGAAAGCAGACTTTGGCATTCAACTTAAAGGATCATGTGGAGAAAATTGCCAAGTCCCCCATTGAAATTGAGATTGTTAACATGGAGTCCTATATGGATCCTAACACTGTCACTACGGCAAAGGCTGGAAAGCGGGCGGCTATCACAGTGGGAGATAAGCATCTGCTTAACTTGAAACCTTCCCGATTTGATTTCGAAGCTTTGAAGAGAGATTTGGTCTCAACTTTAGCTACAGCTAGCGGTAACAAGTACAAGTTGGTCATTGTCCACGGACTATATGCTCTCTACGACAAGGATCTCTGTGAAGCAGCACAAATTAAAGTATATGTGGGAAGCGATGCCGATACCAGACTCATCCGGTGGATCAGGCGGGACGTGTTGTCTAAAGACAACGCTAACCCAAGTGACCTTGAGTGGGTCATTGGCACCTATCTCCATGGCGCAAGAGAAGAGATGAGAGACTACATTTTTCCTACTAAGGAGAGAGCAGACGTGATTCTTCCTCGTGGGGCGGAAACTAACGCCGTTTCTTTGATCGTTGATGGTGTGCTTTCCTTCTTGGGCTCATCCGGCCTGGAATCCACTTCTCCTCTGCTTCGGCCTCATGAATCTTCATTTCAAACAGAACGATTCAACAATGAGAAGGGAAAGTATTACGAGCTTAATTAAGTACAATAGTCGTATACATACATGTATACATATTGCATTCAAATCAAATGATGGACGTCTATTTTTTTTTTCTCTATTCGTCGATACCTATAACGTTCGAAGTGAACCCACTCAAATGAAAGGGCTGTGCGTTTTGACCCACTTGTGAATGGGATCCTTCTCGATGCTGTACTCGGTGAGAGTAGCAATCGTCTCGCCTGAAACGGCATCTTTCAAGTTTCTATCATTTTGGTACCATTTTTGAATTAAGTGCACCATCTCGCTTGATTTAAGAAATGAGATGAAACCGGAGTACATGTCATACGAGTCATGTTCTATCATGGCTTTGAGAGTCACGTAAAGTTTCTCATAGCTGACGCCTGCATTGATGAAGGTATCCACAACGGCACCTGTTGGGGGTCTCTGAGTGGCCTCATCTTCCTCCACTGCATTTTGGATGTATTTGCAGGTCAATTTGATCAACTTGTCAACTGGAAACACAATGTCACTAGTGGTTAACTTGCGTCCGATCTTGCCCAACGATTCGCTGATAAGCATGTATAAAGGTTTCGACGTCTTAATATTAGTTAAGAAGTCATGGAAAATCCGCTCAAAATACAATTCCCATCTCTTGTAGATATCGTCCGGGTTTCTGTAGTCGGAAACACGGAAGATGATGAAGCAGATCTCATAATACCCTAACGGATCAGCATATCCATTAAATAACTCACTCGCTGATTGAATTTTATAGTTGAGCGCTTGTTCTGCAACATCTTGGTTCTCCTTATTGATACGCTTGTCCTCCTTAATGGTATTCAAAAGGTCCAATTGGATATTGGCGACTTCGAAAAGCTCTTGGATCAATGCAGAAAGTTGAGTCATCTGTTGTCTAACACTTGGAGGACATGTACAATTGCAGAATCCGTTAGCCCTGGACAAAGCTTCAATTCTTTGTTTCAATGTCAAATTGAACTGTGAAATTGCCAATGAGTGCAAAATCTTTGCTGCCGGGTAGTATTGTTCCCTCTTGGCGTGATAGAGCCACAATAACTCGGTTAATGCAAGGTCATTTGCAGAAACTTCTTCCAAAAACGGTAAAACATATTGCGTCTCCACCGTCAACAATCTATCGCTGCATCCTTGGTTGATAAACCATTGGTAAAATTCGTAATGGAATGCCTTATCGGTAGACGCAAAGCACGTGTCGTATGTGGCGTCACGTAACTCAATGAAGTTGTTGATAAGAAGCTGGTTGTGTGTTTCAGTCACTTGGATGGCCTTGACGTCCAACTTTGTAAGAATCTTGAAAATGAGATCGTATAATTGGGTCCTTCTCTTTTTGTTTTCGTTGATTCTCTTAGTAATATCGTTAGCCGCGTTTTCAGTACTCGTACTGAACAAGGTATTAGACTGACCATTTGGTAAACCGTACAACCTTTTGGCGAGCTTCAACAAGAATTCAACTGCACCGGTGAAGAAATCCAACGATAACATTATGTCGATAGAATTCTCGATGTTCTCAAGAGTCAATGACTCGCTTGCTTGTTCGAAGAGAGTGACAGCAGTGTTCAAGCATCTGAATTTCATCTCATTATCTCTGTTTCCAATATTCTTGGCTCTTGTCAAGTTCTCAATGGCTTTGAAAATGTAAACATCATCAGAAGAACAGAAAGAACCACAGCGGCCTTGCAAAGAAGAGGCAATCAAATCAATGGATCCGCCTTTTAGTATATTCTTGTTGATTATGGAGGACAACAAATCTTTGATGAGATTTTTCACCTCCAGGCCGGGAAGCAACAAATCCTTGAAAGTCAAAGTTAACAAGTTTAATTGACTTGTAAGAGCCAAATACTTAAAAATATCGTTGAAGTTATTTTGGTTCGATTGAGTCTCTTCAATCAAAACCATCAAGAAGGAAAGAGCTTCCTTCATAGCATTCAAGCACCTAATGATCGATGTGAAGGCAATATGTTCAGCTCTAGTACAAACCTCGTTGTCGAGCTTCGATGGATCGGAGCTAAATCCCGGAGTATTGAGGCTTGGGATCTTGTTGAGATTTTCATTGAAGAACTCCAAAAGGACAATAACTGAGCCAATGAAAAATTCAACCTGCGACTTGTCGATCGTTAAGCCCTGGATCAAGAGGTTATCATCCTTCACAGAAGAAACTTCGACCGATCCTGATGGAAGGATCTTGATATGGGGCAAAGGAGCAAAAACCTTCCGGTTCCAGTAATCTCTGAACAATCGAGAAATTAACATACAAGTGCCATAGAAACGATCACTCAATACTACTTGCTCAACCATGGGTTGGTGTTCAGATGGTTGAATTGGGAGATGAGACTGACCATTAGGAGGAGGCTGAGCATTCTCAGCTAGCCTTGCGTTATTTCCCGCGTGGGAAAACAAAAGTGAAGCCTTCTTTTTGAGCAAGTCATTAGAGTTGTGATGACCATAAGAGCACGCCAAGTATAGAAGGGTGGAGCACGTTTCTTCGTAGCCATTCTCATCGATAAAATTTTCAATGACTTCATCCGTGAGCGACCCAATGATTTGGTCAGAAGTCCGGTACTGGTAAATGTTGATACCGTAGTTTGTCAAAACAGCAAATTGAAGTGCCTTCTTGGTGTATTGAGATGCAAGGATATTAGCATAGCCGTTGGGGGAGTCCGACGCATTCATAGAAGGAGTCAACTGCACAATATCGTGAATGTAGACTGGAGATTCAGGCTTTTGGTCATGACCTTCAGCAACATTTACAAACTCAGCATCCTCAACGAGTTTGTTGTTGTGTTTCAAAAAGCCATAGTTGACGGAACTGATAAAAAGTCTGTCTGAATGCTTAGTTTTTTTAACTGCCAAAAACGCGCCAGGACTGATGATCTTGGCGAATTTTGTATTCTTCAAAAGTTCCGAACTCTGTTGGTTGGAAACAGTCTGAGCAACAAATTGCTTAATACGAGTGTAAGAATCCAACTCTGGGTTCATCTTTGGAGTTTCCCTTGAAGGAGGAAACTTCATGGTCACCACTGCCAATTTCAAGGTCGAGTTTAATCTTGAGGCGGCCGACATGAATGTCGAGAACCCTTGATTGGCTCCCAATCTCAATAGAATTCTATTACCATAGTTGGTAATAGCAATAAGTTGCACACCTAAAGATTCCTTCTGGGTAATGGCCTGGATGCTCACAATTCTGAACTTCAGGAATGACTTGAAGTTAGCAGAGTCAGTAAAAATCTGAGAGACGGATTTGAAAATTTCAGAAGGCGTCAACAGACTATGTTGCAGGAATTGCTCTTGACCGGGTGCTAGCTTGTAGACCCTGATGACAGATTTGTTCGAAAGGGTGTATAAGATGTTTCTTTCTGAGTCAATTTCCAATTGAGATATAGCCTCTGGGATTGGAGAGTGCTTAGTTGATCCATCAGCTCGTTTGGTAGTTCCTTCGGTCTCGTGGGTGAACAAGTCAAAACCTGCGATTTTTCCAATCGGGAGAACCGATGACAAGCCACTTTTTGTGAGACACACCTTGTCACATTTATTCCTGATGAAGGATCCCAGACTGGAGTAGTCAAGTCTCCATACGTTGACTCCATCGCCTTCACCGCAGAAGTAGATGTCATTGGTGGTCTCATTCACGATGAATTGGCTGACAATCAATCCTTGCGCATTGACAGACAAGTTTGGGTTGAAGATGTCTAGGCTGTTCAATGCATCGTCATACTTCACAACGTAGATGTGAATGTCCAAAGTAGTAGCAATTAAAAGCAAATAATTCACTTCTTTCACAAATACGCCCTCCTTTGGTTTAACCAATTTGACGGTTAAGATCGAATGGCGAATTTGATCGATTGTGAGAAACTGCGACGACTTGTTGAAAGACGACAGCGGCGCTTTGTAGTTCCAAAACACTAATTTGTTGTCGACAACAATCCAGGAACGGTTTATTTCAGGGAAAAGACCCATTTTGGTCAGGCACTCAGTGGTGTTGTACTCTTCAAAGAACTTGTCGGGCAAATCCACTTGCGACACTTTTTCGAAACGAGAGAAAGAGCCTAATCCATTTTCGGCATCGAAGTAATAGTTGTCAACACCGGAGCTCTTGCTCAAGTTATTAGGACCGTACAAGTCGCCTGGTACCATCGAATCAATCTTGATCAAGTCGGTGATGTACTTCGATCCCAACCGAAGTGGAGGTAGGTTGCCGAAGTTAGGCACGCTGATCTTGTAGCTCACATCATTGACAGAATCCAAAACCATCGGAAGGTAAAACCGACGAGCCTGGTCTTTTCCAATTCCCGAGTCACCATTTCCTTGCTGGAACTGAAGAGTGTTCAGGCCATCAGGATTGAGTTTGAGGGTAGGGGTAATATATTTGGCGTTCGGATTTCCGGAAAGTGATCCGGAAGCCAAGTTTTGGCCTTCGGAAGATGCTCTACCGGGTAACACGGATGCCAATATACTCATTGGGACGTTGGTTGGTGTATAGCGGTGATGTTTTCGTAGCTTTGGTACAAAAAAAATATACAAGTGAGGTGCGCACGACTGTTGATCCTTGGGCTATCATTAGTGCTGGAACCACAGCTCGTGAAGAAGTGGTTGTATTTGTAACGATTCGGAAAGTGTATAGTCTGGAACTAAATATTATTTCTTTTTATTTTTTTTTTTTTTTTCCCGTCTGTTATTCTGTTATTTTGGTAGATTTATGTCCTAGTGGATCGCAGTTCCATGGATTGGGAAATGGTCTTTTTTAATTGGATATTTAATGTAGAGCATAAAAGGGTTCAGCTTTGCTTCTTATGATCCTTCTCGTGTGTGTCATTTTTGTGTAGCTTTGGTTGTATTCAATGTTTTGCTGTAGTCGATACGTGCTTCCGTGATTTCAAGGTTCGCAGTTTCTTACGACAAATATGGATTTATTAGAGATATCATGTTCGACTGAAATATACCAAGTAAAAATGATTCAATTAATGAAAAAAGATGGGCGAATAGCTAAGTAAATACGTGCTTCTATTCGTCTTTCTTCCCTTTGGATTCGTGTATTTATAAATTCCTTCTTGTCTTATCGTCCACAGGACCGGACGACAATTGGCATCCAACCACCTGCACCCAACCAGTTTCCCTTAATCTTACCTACATCATTATTCTGTAATGAGGTTAGTTACAATATTTGCCTCAGTTATTGCAGCGACGCAAGCGTTGAGCTTTGGTCAGTTGGCGTCTATTTATGACAGAAGTGCCAATCGTGTGATCAAAACCGGTCCTGAGTCTTACGAAGTGGTTTCCGAAGCTACTAAGATCCAATACCGCAGAGAGGGCAGAAAGTTCATCGACGTGACTCAATCGATTTCTGCCGAGGATGCATTACAGCAGGGTTTAATTGCAGGCGCTGGAAGTAATGGAATTATTAATGTATTTACGAAACAGATAACGACATTGAAGAGTCTGCCCCCTGTTTACAATTACCCCACTGAGGTGGTCCAGTCAGAGATTGTGGCGCCTCTTTTGGAGAAAATCGACATTGACAGAGTCAAGTCCAACTTGGGCCAGTTCACGTCGTTCTATACCCGCTACTACAAATCCAGTTCCGGGTTGGACTCAGCCAACTGGCTTTATGGTACGGTGGAGTCCCTTCTCGCACGTTTGCCCCCAAAATCGTTTTCGCTCAAGAAAATCCACCATAATGGCTGGGACCAGTACTCCATTGTTGTGAGTATCTTTGGAAAATCCGAACAAAAAGTTGTGGTTGGTGCGCACCAAGACTCCATCAACTTGTTGTTCCCCAACTTGCTCCGTGCTCCAGGTGCAGACGATGACGGATCAGGAACAGTGACTACTTTGGAGTCGCTCAGATTGATTGTTGAAGCCATTTCTACAGGTGCGTTTGTTCCCCACAACACCTTGGAGTTTCACTACTACTCAGCAGAAGAGGGAGGGTTGCTCGGCTCCATTGATGTGTTCAACAGATACTTTGCTGAAAACGCCACAGTGGTGGGTATGCTCCAGCAAGATATGACGGGCTACACTGCGGGAACAGTGGACTCGGGGGTGGAGCCACACTTTGGTTTGATCACCGACTACACTTCCACAGGTTTGAACGACTTCATCAAGGTGGTGATTGAGTCTTACTGTGGAATCCCATACCACGAAACAAAGTGTGGCTATGCCTGTTCTGACCATGCATCTGCGTTGGAAAATGGATATCCGGCCAGTTTCTTGATTGAGAGTGAATTCAAATACACCGCCAAGCAGATCCACCTGACGGCTGACACTATGGACAGATTGGACTTTGACCACATCAGGGAGCACATCAAGTTGACGGTGGGGTATGCCATTGAGCTCAGTGCCGCCACCAAATTGTAGCGGAATATAGCGCATGGATAAAAAAATAAAGTCGTTAACCAATAGCCATTCAAGCACCGTACATTTGTCATCATGGAGGAGCATACATTAGCTATAAACTAAGCTTCGGACTCGAGCTTTTTAGGGAAACGAACAACGTCAAAGTGGGTCTGTTTCAACGTGGTAACAATGTGCTTGTTTTCGCCACTCTCATCAACAAGGGCTCTTTGCTTCACATCGGCCTCAACGTACAATTGCGCACCGCTTCTCAAGTGCGATTGGAAAAACGAAACTTGCTTGTCGTCGAAAACAGAGATGTTGTACCAGTCGGCCACAGTGGTCTTGCCGTCATCTGCGGTTTGAGGGGAGTATCTGTTAACCGCCAACGAGTAGGTGACAAAAGGAACACCTTCCTTGGTTTCTCTGGGGGTGACATTGCCAACGACACCAAGCAATTGCATCTTGGCGAATTCTGACCTAACGGCCGAGGTGGTGAAAGTTCTAGCAGAAGCAATAGTTCTAAACATGGTGGGGAAGAAGTAGTACGCGTTGTTGATTTTCGGGGGTGCGACACATGTTTTAGACAGGATGTAGACGAGAGCTGGAGATGTGAATTGTTAGGGAGTTAAGAGATGTATGAGGCGATGGACATCTCGAAGGGGTAACCTGAAGTATTTAGCTTAAAAATTACACTGGAATATGGTCCTGAAGAGGTCTACTGAAGTAGTATGCTACTAAGAATTGATGAACAGAAGTTGGCAAATTGGACCCGTCTGCCCTTTTATTTGTCGCGCACGGCTCTTGTCATATTACGGTCAGTGCAGGTTAATTGAAGAAGAAGTCATGGTTATAATGTAGGGTTATAATGCAAGGTTATAATGCAAGGTTATAATGCAAGGTTATAATGCAAGGTTATAATGTAAGGTTATAATGTAAGGTTATAATGTAAGGTTATAAGAGTATAGCGAAGAGTTGAAGAGTAATACAGAACAGTTTATCGGTCCATTCACTGGAAATCACCACACATACCTCATTTCATTAAAAAAAGTTCCAACTCTACATCAACTCTGTAATTACCTTCATCCACCTATATCCTCACAAATCGTTCCAAGAAGAGGGCCCACACATCACCATAGACGATGACGCGCTGTCAGAGAACTCTACATTCTTGAACGGGTCTTCCATGTTAGTGCGTGCAAGCGTATTGACCACGTAATCCGTCACCAACGACCCCAGCGACTTGAGCAACCGCTGCCAGTGCAAGAGCTCAAGCAACCGCTTGAGCAACGCTGGGTCGCTTTTAGTATATCCCTTGCGCGTAAGAGAACCCTTTAACCGCGCGCTGGCCCGCTTGAAGCGAACATATTCCGCCAGTGTGAAACCGTCAAAATACAGATCGCCATAGAACGCAGGGACTTGCCGGAGAAGTGAGCGGTCAAGAAGCTTTTCTACGAGTGCAGCATCCAAGTCCCACGACGCCATATTATCGGAAACCTCTGTTTCTGTGGCGCGCTGCCACTCGTTAATTCTGTTGGAGAGAGATGCTGCAAGATGGTCTAGCGGACCGTCTTGGTCTGAACCTTCGTCCTCACTTTCCTGCTCGTGCCGTTGTAGCCCGTGTTCCTTCTCCTCTTCTTCATCTTCTTCCTCCTCTGGTTCAAACTCCTCTTCGGTAGAGGTAAGCGGGTTGTTGGTGGAAAGGGACAATACGTCCATGCGGTCAGCCGGATTGAACAAGACCCACAGCGCCTGCGATTCAGAAAGAATAGAGGACGCATAATCGGGAGAATTTGTTCTGAGTAGCGTCTTGCGCTTGGCGCCAACGGCTATGGAAGAGTTAAACGCCATAGATCCACGTACTAGTAACAATAGGGGTGCACGCTTATTCTCAGCGGTGGTCAACTTCTTAAAGAGACTTGTAACGCCCAGCGAACAGAGATCAAATGGGAAAGAACAGGAGTTGCTGGAAGAAATTAGTCAACAAGAAAGAAGCGATACTGGAGAGATGGAATGAGTAGAGCTGATAAAGGACTCAGCAATCACTATCGGCCTGCATACACATGCTCCCTCCCGATAAAAAGAAATACCCAACAGCCGTGGCGTTTCCCCGCGCATTCTCTTGGGTTAGAATCAGGCCCCTCTTCTGCATTCTGTATCTGTGTATCTGTAATCTCTGTGCCGTAATGTGGCCCGCATTTCGTGTTGGGACTTTCTCCGTACTTCTTGTACCCCTAGACGGTTGTGTCGGTGTCGCCGCGCATGACGCACTTGGGAACGCATCTTGTCGTAGACAAATTCGCATTAACCTCCAGATACACTCTGGTCAACTCCTCCAGCCAATACCGTATTTTCCCAGTGTGACACTTATCCCAAACATAGCAGGCCAGGCAGTATCAGCACTGCCAGTGCCTATAACCAGCCATCCGCCCTAACTAATGTTCCTGGGGCTATCTTATTTTGGGGCTTCGGGAACACGCCCCAAGCTGGTCACAGGAAACGTTACCCGGCGCAGTAGCATTAAAAGCGAGCGTCGGAGACAAAAAAAACTCTTTTAGCTCCACACCCATTCCAGGAACCAAGAGTGGCCTTTTGGCGCCTGAAATGTGTTGCCACGCTTAATGATGATATTTTTTATGACTGACACTAAATGAAGAGATTAAAAAAATCGAAATTAGTCTTTCACCCCTATCTGAACGCACTGGCACTGGTGTTTTGTAGTAGACGATTGTGTATCCTGTCACCTCTCCGATGGTTTTTCGCGCGCACCACTAGTCCTAAGGCGTGTTCTATCGCTTTTCAACCAAAGCACCTAACCATGTCCAAGCTAAGGAAATGACAAGTACACCGGCGCAAAAAGAAATTAAAAAAGAAAAAAGAAAAATTGAATGACACGGACAGGAATCGAACCTGCAACCCTTTGATTTGGAATCAAAAGCTCTGCCATTGAGCCACCGCATCATTACCATTCGTCAAGGCCATGTGTGCGGTATCCTCTCTTCATACATCCAGGCAACACTAACCAAAAGTGAGAACTGAACATTCCGTCCATTTCTTTAGACAAATGTCCACAAAACTCTTGTCTTCTCTTACTATATCAACTTCATCTCTCCCACACATCTCCTCCGCCGCCTCCATTTCGGCCGCTGATCTGTACCTCCCAGCGTATCAACTTAATTTCTCCTGCACGCGGCAACGCCCGAAGGAGATAATAAAAATTGGATTCCTATCTCTACCGCAAACACCTGCTACCATGAAGTTCTCACACCTCGGCTCTGCACTCTTTTTTGGAGCGGCTGTGTCGGCGCAAAATGCTGCTGTCTACGATCTTTCTGCAGACCAGCAATCGTACGGCCCGGTGATGTTGAAAGACTCGCTTTTGTACTTTGCCGACAAGTTGGGCGTGAGCCGCTACTACTCCATCGGCAACTCCGAGTCCACGTTCGACTTCCTTGCCCATGTACACAAAGACGCCTCGAGCGCCACAAAGGCGCCCTTGGTTGTGATTGTCAACGGCGTGGCGGAACCAGCAGCGTTTTTCTCTGAAGCCAAACCCACGTTTGAAATTGAGCTTGGCGCCCACCAAAAACGGGCCCCTGAGCTCGTGGAGGCGCTTTTCGACGTCATGCCTAAACAGATGGCGCACAATGGCCCACATGCCGAGATTTCTCTGGCTTCCGGCTCCCTCAAGTCCGTCGGTCCCCAGCACCATGACGCATGGAAGCAAAAGATTGCGCTGGTGTTCAAGTCGTCGCAGGCGGTAGTGGAAATTGACTCTACCAAGGGCAACCAGCACGCGCTCGGTCTTGGTGACAACGGCGCGTCCTTGGTGCATGACCGCTTGTTCCTGGCTGAATTGCAACAGCTCCAAGGTCTCGCTGCGGCCGAATTGGACGTTCCTGTGGTTTTCGCAGTGGACCTGATTGGCGCTGTGGCCAAGAGAACCGGCTACAACTCAGCTGCCTACAAGTTGGCTGCCAGTACCTTTTCCAGCGCGCTCCAAGCAGCCAGCTCCGTGTTTGACGTGACGGTCGTGGTCATGGCCAGCGAAACCGCCAAGGCGTGCCACGGCAGCAACCAAAAGAGATCGACGAGTGCACCTGCGTTCGCCAAGAGAGGCGTGGCATCGGCCAAGTCGTGCTACAGCGACCAGGCCGCGTGCCAAACCTCCACCAACGACTGTTCTAGCCACGGCGCGTGCGTTGAGGTCCAGACCGATTGCTGGCAGTGTGCATGTGCGCCAACCTACGACAAGAAGGCGGCCAAGACAACCAAGTGGGCGGGAGCCGACTGCAGCAAGAAAGATCTTTCTGCCCCTGCGCATCTTTTGTTGTGGACAACGATTGTGTTGGTGGGAACGATGGTGGTTGGCGTCAAGCTTCTCTTCAGTGTAGGCAGCGAGTCATTGCCTGGTGTTTTGGAGGCTGCGACAGTGAAGCGTTCGGCCTAGACATTCGAAAGTCATTTCCGCCGTACGCCGCAGTGACGGTGCCGTCATTGTGTTGGTGTGCGGTGTATTGTGTTCATGTATTAATACAAGTTCGTACACGTCTGGTGTAGTATGTTCCGAGGCTGATATGCAGATAGAAGAGATTTGGAGCGGTGTTGCTGCATTGATAAAAAGAATGTTGAAGTGGATATTTAAGAAGGTGTGAGTTGAGGGGGAAACAACTAGGGCATACGACCTGTTGTATAGTTCAGGTGAGTATGGGAATCGTGGCCTACGTCTAATAAAGATCCATAATTTGTCTTTTCTTCATCGTTCGTTTATCTTTCTCATCTAGATCGCTGCCCTGGCGGTCCATGTAGATAGTTCTGGTGGTTCCTGAAGATAGTGCTCGGATTCAACTATTATCCGCATTGCTGAATTGTCCGTTTCCTACGTCAGTATTCCAAATTCGCACCCAGACCAGTGTAGACAGAAACTTCCGCAGCGACACCAATTCCACCATAGATTCTTGGGGTAGCAGCCGCTTTGGTCGACGGCCAAGAATCATTTTAGTGCCCGCTACAAATTCTCGCTAGGGACCCACCAAGCGCATTCTACTCTATCTACCCCAGTGCGCACCGCCAAAATCAGGAGATAGAAATACACGTGATACATGCGCTAACTTCTGACGTTGTTAGGATCAACACTTGTCACTATTCTTCCCCATGAGACACGGAAAGCCCAATTTTTTTCTGATTTTTATCCTCTTTTGTGTCATCTGTGCCATCTACTATGTTGCTTCTGGTGGTAAGGAGTCGCTAGGGACATCGGGGCCTGTTTCGCTCAAAAAGAACCAAGTGGCACTACAAGTTCCCCATCCAGAAAAAGCAGAAAATGCTGCTAGTGACGACTCCGATAATGACAGCAAGGCCAATACGGATGATTCAATGTTTGGTGATTTCACCGAAACCCCTTTCATGCCCAAGATGGCCAATGCCACGCTCAAGGCCCAATTGGGAAACTCTGCTTGGCATCTTCTTCACACGGTGTTGGCTCGGTATCCCGACACCCCTACCGAACAGGAAAAGTCAACCTTGAAGCTGTTCATCCTCTTATTTGGTCAGGTTTACCCATGCGGCGACTGCGCTCGTCATTTCCAGAAATTGTTGAAGAAATACCCACCACAGGTTGGTAGCAGACAGATTGCTGCGGGGTGGGGCTGTCACATCCACAATAAGGTAAATGAGCGGTTGGACAAGCCGGAATATGACTGTACCAAGATTTTGGAGGACTACGACTGCGGATGCGGGGATGACGAAAAGGCAAATGACTTTACTTTGGGAAACGAGAGCATGGAACACTTGAGAAACGTCAAGGTCGACGAGAAAGAGGGTATTCAGCGGGGAGGATAGAAGACCTGACTCGAATTGGTCAACATGACGGTATAGCGTTGCCTTGATGTGGGTTTACTTTGGTCATGATTTAGTACATGAAAACTCGTTGGATTTTTGGAAACACTGTAAGGCGTAATAATGGTAAAGTCATAAATTAGAGTTCATGCAATTCGTTACAGTCCAATTCGATTCTACTTCATTCGACATTGCATCGTAGTATATTTCCCCTATATCTCGGCCTCGGTAGCCCCACATTTTACACTATGCAACAACAGTCTGAAGACTTCTGGCTTTCCATATGGTTCTGGTCCTGCACGCGGTACCGATTAAGTTCCGTCGGCCACACTGTAGGTACCAACGGATCTGGAGTATCCCGCGCAGACTCAATGATAAGCATTGCTGCACGCGATGCTGGGATGCGATCTCTTTTCAATGCTTCTCTCAACTTATCGTTCAATTGCTCGATTCGGCGGAGCTTGAGCATCAAAATACGCTCCTCCATATCCGCACTCTGTACCATATTGAACAACACGGCTGGAACAGTAAAAAACAAAGTGGATTAGAGGAAGTGTGGGACAAGAGCTGGTATGCGATAATCCTTGGAAATAGAGAAACAAAAACTCTTCTGTTTCTTCACCCCGTTTCGTTTCAGGAGGGTTCCATATTGGTAATATGCAGTACCATCTAGTGCCACACACACACACGCGCGCGTAAATGTTCAAGCGCTAAGCTTATCTGAGGTGTTAAGATCGTGAGTACCCGGAGAGCACCGAAACTAGAACTTTCGGACCAAAAATGTAAATACCGGCAAATCTCTTAACAAGATTCACAGTTCCTTCTCCGTGCGGAATATCAGACGCCATCACCGTAGATCGTCCGTAGACACATTCACATTCACACACCAGCACGAGCCATCAGTTGATATACGGCAACATATCCATCTTTCATAGCCCGGAAGACTCTAGAGTCACATCATCAAGATCGCCTTCTGGTTTGTTTAAGCAAACATGAATAACCCGAGAATACACAGGGCAATCACGAATCCCATTATAAGTGTATCTCTCCGTCTCCGGGTATTGATACGGGAAATCAACATGCCGATACCCGGTATAGTCTGCAACGTGTTCTGAATCCGCGAAGATGCATTCTGCAAATATACTCGTTGACTGTAGAGCTCGTCTCTAGTTTCAAAAGCCTGTTGTAAGAGCCGATCCGCGAAAGAGTTGGCATTATCCACACGGCGTCTCTCGTCCAAAATGTAGTCGTTATCGTTATCCGTCACAGTCGACACATTTCTCTGTTTGTGGGCCGAGAGATCGGATTGGATCAGATGCAAAAGGTTGTTGCGGTTGCGCTCGTCGTTAATCTTCCCTTGAATCTTCTGGAACGACAGCTTATGGTCCATCAACACCTCCTTGTGTCTTTGTAATTGCTGCAATTTGGAGGTTGACACGTTCAAGTCCGATTCACTCAAGCGGGTCAAGTTCGTGATGATGGTTTCTCTTTTGCCCAACATGTCTCTGATTTGAGCCACCAACGCATCCTCGTCGGGATTGGTGTCAAACGACGCCACCAGTTGGAGCTTGGAGTATTGGGTCAATAAGCTCTCTGTCTGCTTCTCTAGATTGAGCGCAGACGTTCTTGCCTGGGCGAAGTTGGTGAAAGACATGATAGTTGAAAAACACGGTGGTGACACTGAAGGAGCGCTCTTCGGTGTGCGGAAATCAAATATATGGGTTCTAGCAACTACGGGTACGAAGAATTCTGAAGCGACGTAAGTAGAGGAGAAAATTGGTTTATAACCAGCTGTGGATGCTTTGAAGTCAATTAAAACTTTCACGCTTTTTGTTCTGGTATTATCTTCTCTTTATTTTTTCCTTGTGGGACCATTGTAAATGCCACGATTGACTTTAATGGCCTGTATGGGCTCAGCCCCAGAATTAGTACTGGTGAAAGAGAAATATATTAAAGATGAGTGTAGGGATGATGAGTTTCCGTAAATCCTTTTTGTGTTGGTCTTCCTCGTCTCCCTCTTCTATCAATTTTCAGTTCCTGTCTTCCAATTTTTCTGTCGACGCTGTGTGCTTGCTCAACTATCTCATCTATCTTGATCGCATCCTCCACATAACCTTACCAATACTCATCATTTTATTGGTTACTGCTCCACCAAGATGACCAGTTCTCATTCCCTATCCGAGTTAACTCAGGTGATTCCGGAACCCCTGGAGCTTCCTCTACTCGACTCGCCCAATTCGCCGTCCTACGAGCCTAAAAAAGATGTGTGGATGCGCATTATCAAGAAACTAGGACAAATCCAGAAGTACTCCGCATATAGCTTCTTAGGGTTCTTCGGCCTACACATCACATCTACTGTGTTTGCTCCCGGGCTCGGCATCAACCTTGATCGGTGTCAAGATTTGTTTGAAATGTGCCGTAATGTATATTTGGGACCTGTTTTAGAATACACTGCGATATATGCCACCGCAGGTGTCCATGTTGCAGCGGGTATCACCATACGGCTCCTAGGAGGTCAAAAGCGGAAGAGAAGACCTCGACTGCAGAGCGAAGTTATCATCAAAGATGGAGAGAGAGATGACATTGGCTTGGGGGGAGTGGGGACGCTCTTGGGCTTAGGATATAAGAAATCATGGATCTCCACCAAATTTCCTTCTCTAACCCCATTGACCTTCTCCGGCTATGTCATGCTTGGAGCGTTGGGCTATCACTTCTTTAAAATGAGGTATGCTCCTGCAATGTTTGACGGTGACTCCTCACTCATCACGTTGCATTATGTGACCCATTATCTTAGACAGAGCTATTACGGCATCATGGGTCGGGCATTCAACTATGGAATGCTCGTATTGCTTGTGGGTCTGTCTTTCTATCATATTGTCAGCGGCTTGTTCAAGTACCGCCGCCAATTCAAACTTCGAGCCAAGAAGATTGCGTACGGAGTTATCGGCACTTGCACCGCTCTCAGTTTGATTTCGATCACCAGGTTGAGCAAATGGAACTTGGAGCCAGGTTTCATCGGCAAGCAGTTTTCCGTGTATTTGCAAGTGGAGTGATGCTCCGTGTGTATAAAAGTAGTTACTATAATCATATATGATCCGCTTCAAGGGATCCTAATCTTTGCCGAACTTGTAAATGTAAACATCACTAAGGGCTCTCTAGGGTCCGCTGAGCCCTCTACGTTTCTGCTACAGCAATTCAAGTCAATCTCTTTGGTATATTCCACGAATAAATAAATATGCGGGCAACAGCTGAGCCTGGGGCCGGAAAAACGGGGATATGTCTTATCCAGATTAATGGACAGCTGCTGTCACGTCCTCTTTTTTTTTTTTTTTTTTTTTTTTTGTGATTTTCGGTTCAGGGTCAAGTCTACGCTTATGCGGCCACGGAGCCCAAGGTAGGAGCCTTCAAAGACGCTCTCTTGGACTTGTAGTCCTTAACAGCGGACTTGATAGCATCTTCAGCCAACATAGAACAGTGCAATTTCACAGGAGGCAACGACAATTCCTTGGCAATGGCGGTGTTCTTGATCTTCAACGCTTCGTCGAGACTCTTGCCCTTGACAAGTTCAGTCACGTATGAAGAGGAGGCAATAGCAGAACCACAACCAAAGGTCTTGAATTTGACGTCTTGGATAATTCCGGTTTCCTCGTCAACTTTAATTTGCAAGCGCATCACATCACCACAGGCTGGCGCACCGACAAGACCGGTGCCGACATCGGCGTCGTTCTTGTTCAAAGAACCCACGTTTCTTGGGTTGGCGTAATGGTCGAGAACCTTCTCGTGGTATCCTCTTTGGGACATTACAGGAAGGGCAGCGCGAGAAGCGGTGGCTGCCAATGAGGGGAAAACATTGGTTCTCAAAACCGCTGGTCTGGCGGCAACAGAGGCTCTGGCAAGTTGTCTAAACATGTGGGGAGTGGGACAAAAAGGAAATTGGTGGCAAAAGGGAAATGTGGTTGTGAGTCAGGGATCTGTATCAGCTCAAGAGTGAAATAGAAAGGTTCCAGGCAAAAATCGGAAACGTATCGCAAAGGAAAAGTAGGGAAGAGTGATTTTTGTGATAAGCGGAGATGGATGTGATTATGACAAATTTGGGAGGAGAAATCATTGGCTGTGTGCAGTGCTCCATCTGCCGGAGTCGGTGCCGATCACAGTTTGCGCCTACTGGTTTCGTTGCCATGGTCATACATGTCCGCGCATTCCTTGGTTCGGGCCGATTTTCCGTTTTCTCCGATACGGCATTAACTCCGCAACACGGAGATAACGGAACGTCTTTGCTACTCACGGATAGGGGTCTACCACGCCTATGTATCGTGGAGGGGAACAGGTGGCAAATGAGGAGAACTACTGACGGCGTGGTTGTGTCCGGATCAAGACAAGACTTGCGGGTAATGCGCGCTCGCTGTCGATGGCCGAAGTGGGTAGGAAAGTGAGGAGGAGGCTCATACCGGACTGAAAATGGAACACGACAATAAGTGAGCAGGGCTAGCTGTCTGTGGTCAGCCGGTGGTCAATAGATTGCGTAGAGGCGCAAGTGTGACCGCAAAGTCGAAGTCGCTTTCGAGCCAAACCCCAAAATGCCTAATGTGTTTTGGTGCAAGATTCCCTGCCCCGTGCCTTTATTGTTCGCGGGTTCGATGCAGATGGCACATGTACCATGCCGTAATCACCTCTATTGTTGTGCGCGTATTGGTGAAAACTGGTACCGCCATATTGTTATGGCAAAGGCTGAATGCTAGACCTCGCCTATAATGTGCTTGGTTGCAGATCCTCGCTTTGGTTTATTTTCTTCCGGATGCGGGGCAATCGGGTTTGTGCCCATTGTTGTTTGCGTCTATAGATTATGCTTACACTCTAATTGATGTGCGTGTGATTCGCGGACAATACTCACAATAGTACCAAACCCAACCTGACCTCCATAACCAGTAGAAGCCGGTCACCATCTAGAAACAAACATACTCTCCAACCCTCATTGGCTCTGATCTGCCTCTGTCGTTTCCACCTAAGTAGTTTTGGTTAAGCCGGGGGTGACGCCATCAGCGCATGTGATCACGTGTGCTGTCTTGTATATTCCGCAACCTCCGATTTGCACCGTATCTCTCACTGAGTTTCCCGTTCCTATCTTTCTTTTGAACAGAAGAAATCTTCCCGGCTCTTATAACATATCCTGGCCCTTATTCCATTGGATCTTATCCCACCGCAGCTTCCTCTGGTTTTTATCTCCCCGTGGTCCTCACCGGCCCTTCTTCAATCTTTAAAGCCTGAGCCCACCTTCCATACAGTTTTCGCCGTCTATTTTATCGCCGGGTTCTGATGAGCGTTTCTAACCCGTACGAGATCGATACGGGCGTGTCGAATGGCGACGTCGATTGGCTTTTTCGGGGAAAGTCCAAAAAACTCACGAAAAGACTCAATTCCGACCGCAGGCCGTCGGTATGTTCTGATGCTGACAAGGCCAAGTCTGAACCCAAGAAGAACGATGATAGCGAACCGCCGAAGCCATCCTCAAAACTCTCAGACACTGCAAATTCGTCATCCACACCTTCTAATGCTGCCAAACTGTCTGTTGCGGACGCGACCGCTACTCTTCCTAGCCCAGCTACTCCAAAGTCAGACGGGGCAAAACCTCCCAGATCGCCGTCCAATCTCGACTTGACGCACACCGCTGCAAAGACATCTAATCCGGGTCCAGGAGAAACCCCCTCTTCGACTTCTCTCCTGCCCAAGACGGCAGCCAAGGCGCCAACGGACGAAAAATCCGACTCGGGTGTGTTTTCCCGTCTCGGGCGTACTCGGTCGTCATCGTCATCGCATGCGCCAGATGCAAATTCTTCTAGTGCCTCCTCATCTGCTGCGAAGAGAAAGGGCAGCATAAGCGGGCCATCGTCGCAGCTGGACTCCAAGACTGCGGAACAGGCTGGACCAGCCTCTGGCTCGGTGTCTCGATCGAACTCAGGCCGCGGCAAGTCGTTCTTTAGTCTGTTGTCGTCAAAGTTTAAGTCTGGCTCCTCGTCAGCAATTCCGCTGCTGCCTCTGACCGCTCCATCATCACCAAAACTTAATCCGGAGATAATTGGTTCTCGCCATCATGTTCCTAAAGAGCAAGATTTGTGTTCCTTGGTCAACCAAATTCCTTCTGACGCAGGAATCGCCATTCCTTCTTCAAAATCGTCCAGGCGCTCGTCAATTTCATCGAGTCCTTTGCTGTCGGTTGAAAAGGAGTGGGGAGGTTTTTTCAAGCGCAAGTCGCTGGTATCTTCACAGTCTTCGCCGCACTTGGCAGAAAAGAAATCAAGCAAACCCCGCATGAAGCTCAACAGAAACCCCAACCGCCAGAAGCCAGTACTCAATGAAATCCAAGAGCTGAAGTTGAAGCGGGTTTCCTTTGCATTGGACATTCTTCCCGACGATCCCCAACAGCAGATTCCTTCGCGCAAGCCCAAAAAGGGAAATGTGTTGATCGCAGATGACCTCAGAGCTCCAATTCCGCGTTTACTGCAAGGTATCACTACTGGAGATTCTAAGACTCCGCTTCCAGAAACAAAATATACCGATAGCGAAATTCAGTCTATAAGGGACACTCAAAGGTTCAATGCTTTGGAAGCGGAAAAGCATGCGATTGAAGCACACTTATCTGCCAAAAAGTTGGCATCGCAGGTTCTTCAGTTTAAATACAACAAGGTTGAAAGTACCGTGGTGGAGGAGGAAGAGGACGTTGCCCCTAGCCAAGTGGAGCAGCTGTTTGAAATTGACAAACCATTACATCTACATGAGCATCATTTTGCGGATGAAGTTTCGGGGGAAGATGCTAACAAAGAATTGTCGCTTGAGACAGTGTACACAAGGTGCTGTCACTTGAGAGAAATTCTCCCCATTCCTGCGACCCTCAAACAGCTTAAAAACAAAACCAGACCATTACAAGTGCTTAAACTCTTGAACCCCAAACCCACATTAATTGATGTGCTCTCATTTAGTGATTTCATTGCCATCACACCAATCAATACTGTCATTTTTGACAATGTTACTATGAGTACCGAAATGTTGAAGCACTTCCTTTCGGCTTTAGTGAACAACAAACATCTCGAAAAGCTTTCATTTAGAAACGTGGCCATTGATGAAAATGGATGGCTATATCTCTGTGAGTTCTTAAGCCGCACTTCCACAGTGAAAAAACTTGATATCTCGCAGCAAAAGGTCAAACATTTGACGAAACAAACCTCGTTTAGATCCGCAATGAATTGGGACTTGTTCATTAAATCTCTTATAGCCAGGGGAGGCATAGAGGAGTTGGTCATGGGTGGTTGCAAGCTTTCGGATGATACATTTGAGAATTTGTTAGAAAACGCTTTGTCCATCTCCACGTGTAGACTTGGCATGGCGGCAACCGAGATCAATGTTGCAAAATGTGAGATGATTGCGGACTGGATCACCCGTGAAAATTCCAAGTGTGTTGGCGTTGACGTTGCATTCAACGATTTGAGCCAAGGACAACTTCGTCCATTTATCGAGGCTTTCAACACTAAGCCTGCTAATTTGATATTCTTCTCATTGAATTCAACTCAATTGTCAGACCCGCAAGAAGTTGGTGAGCTTCTTCGAAGCTTGGCAAATGTTAAAACTCTTAAATTTTTGGATTTGAGTTGTTTGCCCCAGCTTTTCCCTGCTGTAATTTCCAAGTTAGACAAATACTTGCCACTCTTTCACTGCCTCAAGAGAGTACACTTCGACCTCAACGACTTAACTCCACAATCCGTTGGTGCAATCTCAGAAATTTTACCCAAGATTAATGGTCTCATCCATGTATCACTTCTTGGAAACAGAAATTTGCCAAGAGAAGCAATCGCTTCTTTATATGCTGCGGTCAAACTGTCGTCTATCTTCACTCTTGACTTGGATCAAGATTTAGTGCCAGATGAACTTTCTCAAAGACTTGCACTCTACCTCATGAGAAACATGGACCGGAGTATCAAGCCAGATCTCACCAATATCAACAAGGATAGTCAAGACGAAGTCATGTTTGATGGATCTTTGCTTATGGAATCGGCTGAAAAAATGTTGATCGAGAGCGATAAGACTTCCGGCGAAACGGACTTCAAGCTTCAAAAGATCATTACTAATGCGTTGATTGAACGTACAAATGCCGTGCGCAAAGAGATTCACAGAATCATTGATAATTTGTTCCAGAAGAGAACTCAAGGGACTTTATCTTTTGAAGGAAAAGAATCTCTTCTTCGGTTTTGCTTGTTGGACGCCTCCCTAGAGAAGGTTGTTCATATGTTTGAGCAAAAGGCCAAAATGATGAGCGGTGCAATGGAAAGTCCCTCGCCGTCAATTCAAGACGGGAAGAATTTATCTAATGGTAGTCTTCTACAAAGTGGTATTGCTACAAATAACGATCATGATCAGCTCCATGAGAGTTCTACCGCTTTGATCGATGCCGGTCCCATTTTGATGGCTAAAACCACTCACTTTGACCAAGGGCCAGTGTATAACCCAACATTTGAGCCCCACTCGGTGGTTGTCGAGCCTAGACTGGATGGTTCCACAGTTCCGATTGATAATCTTACAGGGCGCCCAGTTTTGATGAGATCCATTTCACAAACATCTGTCCACGCAAAGGAGCAGGAGTTGGAAGAAGGTGAATTCCACAGATGGGGATATTTTATGGAGCATCGTAACGATACCCCCGAAGAAGGTAAGGTGCAAGAAGGTCCAGTATTCGGTGCCGTTCCGTCTGGTTCAGAGCTTCGGGAAGCTATCATTGACGCTAAGGGAATCGAATCTGTCCAAGAGTTAATCCGCAAGATCGGTACTCATCGTGTCAGTCTTGAGAATATCTACAATCCTGAAGGACACGTGCTGAGCAACAACAATACTGAAGGCACTGGTGCGCTGAAGGAGGCTGTCGATATTTTTGATGAACCATTTGAGTCAACTACAAGTGAGGCGGATGAGGTTTTGTCGATTGACTCTGGCCAAGACCACAATGTGCATCCTGTTGTCGACGAAGCGTATGACAAGCTTTTGAATGAAGCAGAGAGAGTACGCTCAAACAAGTAATTTGAATATAGTTAGCACGAGACCTAGTCTCATATTGAATACATCTACACATAGTACACATGATGGGCGAGTACATTCACACATAGTATGATATAGGCCGCTGAAAAGATCGGTATGAGTGTCTCTAAAGGACTATTACGATACAAGAGACTAGTGTCTCTACAAGGGATAAATATGAACACTTAAGATTATAGCGGGCTATAAGATTAATTAGGTGAGCACATTTAGTTCTCAGCCTCAGCCTTGAAAGAAGCAATGGTAGCAGCGACCTTAGCTTGTCTCTCCTCTCTAGTCAACTTCTTGGCTTGGAACTTCTTAGACTCAGCAGCGTATTGCTCCTTGGTGAACTTCTTCTCAGTTGGCTTGAAGGTTGGGTCCTCTCTGATCTTCTCGTGGGCGTTAAGGTAGATCTCCTCAATGTCCTCTGGGTCAATCTCCTCGTCGATGTAGGACTTGAAGACTTGTCTGTACTTCTCCTCATCGTCGTCCATCAACTCCTCCATGTACTCGGAGATGTGGCCACCGAAGATGTACTTTCTCAAGAGCTCAGCGTCCAACTCCTCGGACTCAATGTCCCAACCTGGGAATCTCTTGGCAGAGTGAGGAACGTACAAACCACCGTCAGAAGCACCCTTCAAGACACCGAAGATTCTGGCACCGGTGGTGGTTCTTTGCAAACCAATGTCCAAGTAGACCTTGAATGGTCTTGGGCCATCCTCGACAGCCTCGGTCAACTCGTACTCACCCTCGACTTCTTCGACACCGGTGTAGGTCTCGTCCAAACCGAGCTTTTGCAAAGCTCTTCTGGCAACCAACAAACCGACAGCGTAAGCAGCAGACCAGTTAGTCAAACCGAACTTGATACCGTATTGAGGCAACTCATGGGCGTAAGCAGCAGTCAAAACAATGTCACCAGTGATAGTGGAGGAGATGATTTGAGCAATGATGTCTCTGTTGGTGAATCTAACAACCAATCTGTACTTTGGGGTGTTGTACTTGGCCTTGTGTTGGGTGACCAATCTCTTTCTTTGGTAGTAGTCGGTCTTACCCTCCTGTCTTCTACGGAAAGGAGTTTGGAATCTGGAGGAGTAAGCAGAAGTCTTGACGGATTTGTCGAAAGCCATTTTGGTGATGAAAAGAGAAGAACTTTTTTTTTTCCCAGGTGAAATTTTTCACCAGGTGCCGCAATGAGATTGGGGACCGCACGACTTTTTTTCAATCGCTTCAGTTCTCGGTATCACACTTACCCTTTTGTGGTATATTCTGGTATGTACTTGCGCGCTCGCACTCTAGCCGCATATTAGGCACATCGATAGGACGTCAGAAGGATTTCAGTAGTAATGAGACTAGAGCTATAGTACAGTGTTTCAATATTACTATGCTCTGTAATCATGATGATAGGAATGAACAAGTGAGCCGATGTAGGGTTTTATATTTGGAATATGTGTAGACATGTTATTACGTTGTAGCCTTAAACCTACCCTGACCGAGTTTTCCTGTGACTATTGTGTGATGCGTTCTCGGGTTAAAGAACACAATTCTAATGATAAATGGTGGTTAATGACTACAATATCTGTAGTTGCGTTTTCCAGGATCGGTAAAATAAGTTTCCCTACGTTTGGGTGAAGTTTTAGTATTTCTGAGTTATAATGAATTTTACATCATCTTTGTATATTTGTACCAAGTTATAAAATTCCGAAAATCGTCACTGATTCTGACTTCTCATACTGTCACATCAAATTAAGATCAGCCCACTATTCGTGAACCACACTCTTCACCAGAGTTCACTCCGAAGAATTCAATAGAGCATGGGTGATGATTCAAACCCAGTATTCCTTTCTACACTTATTGCTGTAGCAAATCGTAAAAGTAAAACCGTCAACTCACGTTATATTGTCGTCTATGAAGTCATAATCATCCTCTTCCATAAAAATCTACACCTGTGGCTTGGAGTAGTTCAAGGTTCCACACTTGTTGCATGTGCGGGCATCCATATCTTGGTCAAACGCCACAATGGCCGCCTTGACTTGGGTTCCTAAATCGGAGCAGTAGAACTCCACCTCATGGAATTTCTCTCTGCAGTTTCTACAGTACCATCTGATCTTGTCGTTAGTGCCCTCTGGTCTGTCTTGCTCCACCACAAGTCCAATAGTGTCAGCAAATCTGACCGGATTGTGGGGAACATTTCCCGGCAAAAGGAACGAGTCACCTTCGTTGATAATTACGTCCTTGAACTCTCCATCGTCCACCACCTTGAGACACATTCTTCCTTTCAATTGGTGGAAATATTCCGGAGTTTGGTTAACATGGTAGTCTGTTCTTTCGTTGGGGCCACCAACAATCATAACCGTGAACCCGCCTCTGTGGAGACAGAAGTTGTTGACTGGAGGTTGTAGCAAGTGCGAGTTCTCAGCAATCCACTTTTGGATATTAATGGGAGGTGTAAGCATGGAGATAAAGAAGATACGGGGAGTACGAGAGATAGGAAAGGTATGTAAGCGGGAAGCGTGGATAAACTCCAACGGTCCTGCGTATCACGCCACGAAAAAAAAAGTAAGCTTCCCCACCAGGAGTCGAACCTGGAATCTTCTGGTTCCAGAAGTGGTTACAAATCGTAGCCAGACGCCTTGACCATTGGGCCATGAGGAACGAAGCTTATCATTTGTTAATGGTTGGAGACTGTATCATGGCTAAGAAAGGACCGTGATTGAAAGTATTTCTTTGGGGGCTTTGGTGTACACCACTATTTCTCAACACTGTTTAGAGGACCTTATTGTAGATTATTTAGTATCAGACCAATAAATTTATGAATGTCTTCCAGTTCAAGGAAGCACATCAGGCTCTAGGTGTGTATCCCTAACTTGTGCAGGGTATATTGCGCCTGAGAAAGAGTGGTAACCGCAAAACCAGAAACTCCTAATCTGACCGCCGCCATGAAAATCCAGCTCACAGTGAGGTTCAACAATTCTGAAGTGGGCTCTCCGCTCCAGGATTTCACTGTGCCCGTATCTGTCAATTTACAACGTGATGACGTCAACAAACTCATCAACACTTCGTGGCTCAAAATGATGATCCGGTCCAAAGTCAAGTGGACGGAACGCCGCCGGCTTCGGCTCATCTACAACGGGCGCATTCTTAATGAGCTGACAAACTTCCGAACCGATGTTCTAGAACCCCGTTTGCGCCAGTTGCAACAATTGGAACAGGAGGAGCCAGTCCAACTATATATCCACTGTCTTGTGGGTGACGAGTTGACGACGGCCCAATTAGCGCAAGAAAAGGACATCGACAAAAAAGTGCAAAGCGTCAGTACTGTGCCACAGGTGGTGGGGTTTGACCGGTTGTTGCTGCAAGGGGTAAGCCCTCAGGATGTGAATGACATGCGGAGGCAATTTCACCTGATATACTCGCCTGAGTTGCTACAAGGCAGCTCTAGTTCGGGAGTCAACGATGTGGAGGAAGACGAGAGCCGCCAGGAGGCCCTTCGTCAGCTAGAAGAAAGATGGCTCGAAGGAACATTCAATGTTGCTGCTGGTACTGCAGCAGAACCAGGGCTGGAGGTGGAACCAGCGACCATGCGTGCTGCAGTGGAGGCAGAGGGAGCCCATCACACGGACGACTTGATCATTGGGTTTTTGATTGGGGCATTTTTGGGTGTAATCGCTGGGGTGTTTCTTTTGATGGACGATTCCATGTTTAACAAGACGCAGCGGCTGGCGATCGTGGCGGGCATTCTCGGTAATATCATCTGCATGTTCACTCAGGCCACTTCTGTTTGAGTGGTTTCTTTCAATGAACCGCGAACGGGATTGGAAGCGGTCATGATAACGTTTAATGATATATTACAGCAGTACTATGGCTCGGTTATGTAGACGAGTGCCTAAAGGCATGATAAAATTTTTTCGAGGTGCTTGTATAATTGAAAAGTCGCTTCAATAATGGAGGTCTTAGTATAAAGTTTTAGTGCTGTCTTGTAACACTCTTCAGTACCCTTCGGGACCTGTTCTTACCTTATCACCCTTATCACCATCAAGATATGAGCAGTTCCCGGCAATTCTTACCATCAGGGCATAGCTTATCCCTTCACATCGCAGTGTACGAATATAACACCGTAAAGTTTTGCACCAGAGTAAGCGAATATCACAATATGCATTGCTTCGAACTCTTCGCTCGTCGAATGTGCCCTCAACAGACACATCGAGAATATCTACGCAAACACGCAACCAAAATGGTTACATGGATTACAAATGTTCGATCTCCCAGCCCTCAGAAATTTCCATGCGCCATCCAGCAAGTGCTGGCGACGCGTTAGCCAAATTAATGAAAGGGCGTTTAGATGATCTTTGTCCATCACTGGATTTCATTCTGGCCAGAGCCTGACACTCGCCAACTCGTTGGGAAAACGTAAACAGACAAGCAACACGGATATGGTTCTGGCCGCCGCACGAAGAAAAAAAAAAATATACTCTGAAGCGAGATGGTGTGCTTATATACTTTGTGCGAGGGGGTTACCCGGTGTACTGCTTGCCAGGTTTCGCACCACACCTAATCCTTCAGCTAATGCCTACAATTGAGAGTTGACTTGCCTTAATAAATACTGAAAGCTCAGTTAAAAATTTACATCGAAAGCTATTGCAAATAAAACTATTCGTAAACATGGGCGATGAGATAATCTCTCCACTACTATCCCTCCAACGAGTATCCCAAGTCCTTTCCCTCCTGTTCCTTAGCCGTAGCCTCAAGCTTTTCTTTCAAAGCTTTCATGTTTTCTGTGATTGGATTAAACTTAGGCAACCACTCAGCAACACCGTGTTGAAGAACACCCTTGGCTCTCACACTTCCAAAGTCCTTATGGCCGTACGATCCATGCAACGTCAAACGCACATTTTTAGACGAGTAAGAACCTCTGTGCAATATGTTACTATTGTAGAACACAACATCTCCCGGGTGTAATACCACCTCGATCTGGCCCGAAATGGGCTTTCTGCAAGTATCATCAGTTGTTTTCTCCCGTTCCTCCGCGGTACGGACTCTCTTGTGAGAACCGGGAATGACAATAAGACACTTGTCGTCAGTCAAGGCCAAGTTGAACTGAGTGCCGGCAAATGGATCTTGGAGAAGCTGCTCAGCCTCTTCCTCTGGATTCACATCTGGTCGGATATGGTCTCTGTGCCACGCAAGATCAAAGTCGGTCAATGGGTTGATCAACATGTTGAAAAGCTCCATGGACAAGTTTGCGGGAGAAGTTTGAAGAACATCGCTAGCAATGTCCAAAAGCCGATCATCCGAATACAATTTCTGGAACGGAATCGACATGTCTCCAAGATCAGGATGGAGAAGACCAGAAACACCCCAGATATCTGGGCTGAAGTTCTTGGGCCAAGGGGGAAACTGTTTACCTCTGGTTCTGACATCAGGCCAGTGGCCATCGCGAGCATACTGGACCACCTTTTCTGACGCCGCAACATACTCCTTCACCTCTTCAGGGGAAAGGAAGTTTCGTACCACCGAGAAACCTTGATCGGCAATTGCATCGTGATGAACGTGGGGTTTGGTCATAATGAATAGATAATGGATGGGATGTCAGTGAGTAATCAGGGAATAGCCGATAAATAGTTAATGGCAATAGGCAGTTGACGAAAGAAAGAAAGGTAATATACCCGCGTCTACTTGAATGGAAATTTATATTGGTCCAATCCCCTGCTTTACAATTCACCAACCCCGGGTTCTCTCCCCTTGGTTACAATGTAACGTTGTGCTTATCTCGAGGTGACAATCTCCCCATACGAAACGCGCAAAACGGATACGACGTTGCAATTGGCGGGGTAATAATATGCTCATAACTGCGGGTTTGCAGATTGCGGACTTCTGCCCCCCAAAATCCCTCCAGTTTCAATCCTCACTTTCTTTCAACATGGCCACTCGTTGGGGTATTATCGGCGCTGGAAACATTTCCGGCCAGTTCGTCCACGACTTACTTATCAGCATCAGAGAAGGCGAAAAGACCCATGTGATTGCCAGTATTGGTTGCAGTAACATTGGCAAGGGCAAAGACTTCTTGCGCGAACATAATGTTTCCGCTTCTACTAACCAGGGAGTGGAGCCCAAGGTAGAGAGCTACGACGACACCTATGCAAACCCGGATGTGGATGTGATCTACATCGGAACTCCTCACAGTTTCCACAAGGAACAGGCATTGAAATGTCTTGCCCACGGAAAACATCTTGTGTGTGAAAAGCCATTCACCGTGACTGGCGCGGAGGCCAGAGAAGTGTTTGAGTATGCCAAGCTGAAGAAGTTGTTGGTGATGGAAGCAATGTGGACTCGTTTTTTCCCATCCGTCGCCATGATGAGAGAGCTTATCTTCGAAAAGAAGGTTTTGGGTGATGTTCACCGTCTTCAGGCTGATCTCTCCCAGGCGTTTGCTATTGCTGATCAGCCTCCTACGTCCAGACTCAGAGACATAAATTTGGCTGGAGGCGCTACTTTGGACATGGGAATCTACCCGTTGACTTACGCGCGTATTTTGTTGGATCAAGGCATTGGAAAGTCTGCTACGCCATTCGAAACCAAGTGCTTCATGACCATTGATCCCACAGACGGCGTAGACCACGTGGCCAGTATCTTGTTGAAGTACGAAAATGGTAAGCAGGCCATCATCACCACATCGAACCATGTCCAAGGTCCTCAGCCATTTTTGCGTTTGGAGGGTACCAAGGGTACTTTGATGATGTATGCCGATAACCCTGCCAAGGCTCGTCACTTCAAGATCGAGTTCTACGACAAATCTGAGCCAATTGAGTTCGAGGAGGACAACGATTACTTTGGGTTTATCTACGAAGCGAATGCGGCTAGTAAGGCGATCCAAAACGGCCAGACGGAGGTGGCAGAAATCCCATGGGATGAGACCTTGCTTGTTATGGACACTATGGATAAGGTGAGACATGAGAATGGCTTTTACTATCCAGTTGAGAAGGCTGGTCACTGAGAGAATCACGGTAGTCTAATCTCAAGTCGTGATGAGCCCGTTCTAGCGTAATAGATGTCCCACTTCGTGGAACTTGACAGGGCCATCCAATTGGATCCACTATAAATAGACTACAGTATACAAATAGCCTCAACAAAGTGAAAAATCATGAACAAAACCACGGCCTCCCGGATGCTCCACAATATGGCCAAGAGACGTGTGTCTGGTACATATTACCAAATAGCGCTGAGAAGTGCGCTAGGCAGGGCATTAGAAAAGTGCGCTAACCACCGCCTCGCCAACTACCACCAGGAAAACAATAATGAAACAATAAATGGCATTTTTTGTCCGAACGGTTGAAAATCCGACGAATCGCCCAAACCTTCACACCTCCTTCGTGACTACAGAATACCCCGCCAGAACAGCCGTAGATCACGTGCCGCGGCCCTCAAATTTTTTAGCCTAGCGGACAAAAGATCACCCATGTCTATCCCCTTGTACCGGTCTCTTTCAATCATGGCTTCGACTCTCTCCAAATTCTCCAAGCTCTCGATCCAGGATATTCCCAAGGCAACCGAATCGTTGTTTCCTGAGTTGTCCGCCGAATCCAAGGCTTTATCGTCGCAGTTCGAAACCTTGTCCCACAGACTCAACGAGCCAGAGTCTTTGGATGCATTGAACGCCAACTTGAGAAACAAGACTTTTGTTTCCGGCGACGCCCCAGCCAAGGTCGACTTGGACTTGTTTGCCCAAGTTTTGCCCGTTGCTTCGAAGTGGACCAGCGCCGAAGAATACGCCAAGTTCAGACACATCTTAAGATGGGCTGACTTGGTGCAAAACACATTGGTGGACGTTCCTGAGGGCCAGAAGTTGGCTATCAATTTGGACACCGAGGTTCCTAGAGAAATCAAGGAGAAGAAGAAGCCTGCTGCTGCCGCTGCCGCTCCTGCTGAGAAGGCTGCTCCAGCTGAAAAGGCTCCTGCTGCCGAGAAGGCTCCTGCTGCTAAGGGCAAGGGTGCTGAGATCTCAGAAGAAGAAAAGAAGATCAGAGCTGAGGCTGCCAAGGCCAAGAAGGCTGCCAAGGCCAAGGCCAAGGCCGATCAACAGGCCAAGCAACAGGCTGCGGCTGTCCCACCAAACCCAGGCATGATTGACTTCAGAGTTGGTTTCATCCAAAAGGCGGTCAAGCACCCAGACGCCGACTCTTTGTACATGTCTACCATCGACATGGGCGACGCTGAGGGCCCCAGAACCGTGTGTTCCGGTTTGGTCAAGCACGTGGCTTTGGAGGACATGCAAGAGAGATTTGTTGTGGTGGTGGCCAACTTGAAGCCTGTTTCCATGAGAGGTGTCAAGTCGTGCGCCATGGTGTTGTGTGCTTCTACTCCGGAGAAGGTGGAGTTCGTCAACCCTCCTCCAGGCTCCAAGCCAGGTGACAAGATCTTCTTTGAGGGCTACAACGCTGTGCCAGAGAAGCAATTGAACCCCAAGAAGAAGATCTGGGAGGCCGTGCAACCTGGTTTTGCCACCAACGAGAACTTTGAGATCACCTACACTGCCGAGGGCAAGGCTCCTGCCAAGTTGGTGAACGAGAAGGGTGAGTTGTGTAAGAACTCTACTCTTGTTGGTGCGCACGTTTCGTAATGGGTGGGTAATAGATGCATATCACGATGTTAGTATATCCGACTGGTTTGTAGTGCGTTGGAGTGATTGAGTCCATCCTAGTAGACAGTATGGACAAGCCAAGAGAAGTGGGAAAGCGTCTGTCTTTAGAATACCGTCTGCTGTTTGAGAAGCTTCTTGCAGAAACTGCGAAATGTGACGGTTGCTATTGCTTCCCAGTCACAGCAACTACGGAGTGACTAAATTCTGGAGAAAAGATATGGGAGATATTCAGAAAGTGATGAACGACATCCGATCGCACATCCAACTACATAATGTAAGCCAGTCAAAAACCGACGAATATGACTCTTTCCCGTAAGTCCGTGCATTTCGCATTGTGTCCTATTATTGAGTCAATGCTCGGTACATGGATTGCAGTTGCACCTGCGGTAATTCGCTATTCATCTGCACACCTACTCATCTTCATCTTCACATATCCACCACTGGACATGAAGCTTCTAGACAAAACCATTGCGCTCGAGAAAGACAAAAGCGGCTCGCTCTCGCTCATTCCGCAAGACAAGGAGGATTTGTGGCAGCTCTACAACCTCGTGCAAAAAGGCGACGTGGTGGAACTTTCCACCGTGAGAAATGTCAAGAAAACCGAAGGAGGAAGGGCCGAGAGGGTCAATGTGCGGTTGAAGTTGTTGGTGGAAAGTGTGGAATACACCCCCAGCGATGAAGCTATGCGTATCAGAGGAAAAACCACCGAACAGACCCAGTATGTGCCCAACCAGAGTTACCACACGGCCGAAGTCCAGCTCAACAAGCCACTCAAGCTCAACAAGCCCGAGTGGGACGAAATCAGTTACGGCATTGTTCTTGCGGCTTCTTCGGTTGAAAAGAAAGCCGAGATCGGTGCGGTGGTGTTGGAAGAAGGCGTGGCCCACTTGTGCTTGTTGACCGATACCATGACCGTGCTCCGAAACAAGGTGGAGAAGGCAATTCCCCGCAAGAGCAGAGGAGACGCGGGCGGAAGTGCGCATGACAAGGCCATGGCCAAGTTTCTTGACATGGTGCAGTCTACTGTGAGTCGAAATTTCGACTTGGAGAAGTTGAAGGTGGTGATTCTTGCGTCGCCTGGGTTCACTGCCAGTGCATTGCAGAAGGCCATTTTCGATGCGGCCATTCGCGAGGAGAACAAGACGATCTTGAAAAACAGGTCCAAGTTTCTTGTGGTGCATTCGTCCACCGGCTACCTCCAGGGTCTTGAGGAGGTGTTGAAGGATCCTAGCGTGCAGAAGAACTTGAATGATACTAAGTATGCCCGTGAAGCGGCGGTTTTCGAGGAATTCCAGCGCGTTTTGAACGAGGATGATGACCGGGCGTGGTATGGACCCAAGGAAGTTGCCAAGGCGGTGGAAATGGGCGCTGTCAAGTGCTTGATGCTTACCGATGCGCTTTTCCGGAGCGACGATATCGCGGTGAGAAAAAACTACATTGCCTTGAGCGACGAGGTCAAGAACCAAGGTGGCCAGGTGTACATTTTCTCCACGTTGCACGAGACTGGCGAGCAGCTAGATCAGTTGACCGGTGCGGCCGTGTTGCTCAAGTATCCATTGGACTTGTACGAGTCGGACGAGGAGTAGTTCTAATATATAACTTCTATGTACAGTGAGATAATGCCTCTTAGAGGGCCAACTTTTTTTTCACGTCTGCGTATGCCTTGGGGTACCACAAGTCGCCTCCGCGAGAAAAGATCATCGCATCTTGACCAAGGCCCAACATCAACCCCAAAAATGCGCCTTTCTTCACATGGGTGAGCTTCTGCACCCGAGACATATGTCTAATGGAGCCATGGGCAAATGCTGTGATGGCGCCCGTGATCATTGTATTCAAGAAATCGCGGGTGTTTCTCACGTAATCGATCCCCGCTTCCAACGCAAAGAATCCCGATACCCCAAGTGAGTACTTGGTCCCAAGTCTGGCCGCGTCTTTGCACCCGCTGATGATCATCACGTAGTTTTTCTTTTTGTGGTAGAAATACCATCCACCCACAGTAGTAGGAAGACGGTGGGCATTTTCCGTCATGTATCGGAGTGACGACAACTTGATGCCTTCGTAGAATCCCAGTCCGGCTCCAATTAAAAGACCGATGGACGAAGCTATCATAATGCGATCATAAGGTTTGAGGTGAAAACGCTCATTGCGTAAAGGATCTAGCGGTTGGGACTTGGTAACGGACGACATCCAAGTGTAATGGTATGCAGTTGGTGATGGAGTGTGGTTTGAGTTGGAGCTAGATGGGTTACGCACAGTCAAGTCAGAAATTCGATTCTCGCACCTACTACTGCCGAAAGTGGATAAAATAACGATGGCTTCATCCACCATCTGTTTCATCTCATGCTTCGTTAAGTTACTCTTTTTGGCTTTCTCTTTTCTTTATCGACTCTTCTAGGTTATTTCGAGTGTGGTCCTTTTTTCCGCCCCACTCCCTACAAACAGTAAAAGCGAACAAAGGTATAATAGCTAGCATATATAACTCACTGGTCCAAAATGGACTTGACAAATTCCACATAGTCTACATTGCCGTCGGAAGTGACGTTGACCCCCTTCAACAACTCGTCCACCTCCGAATCACTCAATTTCTCGCCAATGGAAGTCAAGATGTATCTCAACTCTCCAACTCCAATGTAGCCGGTTTGCTCTTTGTCAAAGACCTGGAAGCCCTTGATATAGTCTTCAGGAAGACCCAAAGGCTTGAAACCATCTGGTCTGTTGATGATATCTTGGTAAGTTTCAAAGTCAAATTCGCTCAGCTTGACATTGTCTTGCAATTCTTGGATCTCAGCCAAAGTAGGGTTTTGACCAACAGCTCTTAACAAGTCACCCAAGTGCTCAATTGGGATCTTTCCGGTTCCTTTTTTGTCGAAAAGAGCAAAGGCGTCTTTGTAAGTTTTCGAGTTAGACTGTTACAGATGTTAGTACAACGTGGCGAATATGAAGGATAAGGACACATCATGAGCTTGCTACCAAACATTGCTTCTAGTGTCTGACTCCATTGGACTTAAGTGCCATGGTTCTTTCGGTGTAATTTTCAACATACCATTTTGTGAATGAAAAAGGTCGTTACCGCTTGGCCCAGGTTAATAGTCGAGATCAAGTAAACAAACGCACGTGACATCACATTCCAGTGTGTGTCAGGAAGTAAGTGGGTCTCCAGGATCAGCTTTTGCCTACTCTCTAATATTTGTCTCCGATCTGTTTACATTTTGGGATTCATATTTCGGTATGTAATTGGTCATATTACAGGTGCCGTCAGTTTTGTAATTTACCTTGTTGTGTTCGCAGATCAAATCATCATCGCACCGCGATTATAGATTCGCCTACTACTCTTTATCGGTCCCCCTGCTATGGACACGCAGCAAGATCTGAATCCTTACAAAAGGAGGAAAAAGGAGGATGGTAGACAATTCAAGCCGGGAAATATTATTTCTCTACGCGTATGGAACTTCACCACATACTCGTACGGAGAGTTTAAGCTCTCACCCACACTCAATATGATTATTGGTCCCAACGGAACAGGCAAGTCCACATTCGTTGCGGCAGTGTGTTTGGGATTGGGAGGCAAAGTTGATTTGATTAAAAGAAAAAATATGGACTCCATGATCAAGTCGGGAGAAACGGAGTGCAGAATTGAGATCACCTTGAAAGACAAAGATGGGATGCCCAACATAACGATTGAAAGAACTTCTTCATTGAAACTGACGCGATCAAACTGGAAAATCAATGGCCAGAATGTGGATGTGAACGCAGTGAGACGTATCGTGAAGGAATTAAATATTCAGTTGGATAATTTGTGCCATTTCTTGCCCCAGGAACGTGTGGCGGAATTTGCATCGCTTTCGCCTGAGAAACTCCTTCTAGAAACGGAAAGAACCATTGGAGATAACACCTTGCTTCAGCAGCATCAGCTTCTTGTGGAGTTAGATGATGGCTGGGTGGAAGCGTCCAAAAAGGTAGATACCCTTGAAGAGACAATCAAAGATTTGGAAACTGACGTGGAAAAGTTCGAGCAAGAGGCACAGAAATATCAAGAATACGAGGTGAAAATGAGGGAAATTGATTGCCACCGCAAGTTACTACCGTACGCTAAACTTCAGGATGTTAAAGAGCAAATGAAGCATTTGAAGGAAGTTAGGGACTTGGCCAAAAAGGAGCTTCAGAAATTCTCTGACAACAGCCGACCTTTGGAAAAACGCAAAAAGGACGCTGATACCAGAATGAAAGAGCTCGATGGCTTTATTTCTGTCCTCAAGGAGACCATTGCTAAAATATCAGATAAAGTTGGTGGTGCTTCCGCCAAAGCTACCAGCATACAGACGGAGATTGAGGAATTGAAGAATGAAATTGAATCTCTCCAATCACGCACAGAAAATCAAAAGAAGGAACTTAAAAAGACAAAGCTCGAAAGAGATGATATGGCCCGGAAGCTTGAGAAGCTAGATTCAGTTGACGAGAAGGAAATGTCGGACTTGTCATCTTCAAGAGAACTCAAGCATGAGGAAAAAGTGAAGATTGAAGAAACTTTTGACTCCCTCAAATTCGAAATGAATTCCGAAAAGAGACAGCTTGAAACATGCGAGTTTTCTCATCGGGAAGAACTTCGGAAGCTTAATAATAATGATCGGTTAGAAATTTTGAATACTCGAGGAACGAGATACAGACGAGAGCTTATGGAACACTCATATAGAGCCCACTCTTTTCTCCGTAAAGCAAAGAAAGAACAGGATCTCCATTACTATGAAGCTCCAGTTGTTTGTTGTCGAGTTACTCACCAAAAATACGCGAAATATTTTGAAAAGGTCGTTGATAACAACTCGTTGTTCTCATTGTTTTTTGCTAACGAGGAAAATTACCAAAAGGTGTCTTCGGTTTTACCGAAGGATATCAACGTTCCAATGAGAGTGGTAGCTAACGCCACAGTAAACCAACCAATGCCAGTGGAAAAGTTGAAAAAGCTCGGGTTTGATGGTTACTTGTCTGATTTCATTACAGGGCCTGATGCGGTAATCAAAGGACTTAATAATCGCTCTTCATTGCATTGCATACCAATTTCGCTGAGACCTGTTGATCAAAACACGGTGAAGAAACTTCTTCAACCTGGGGCCGATGGAAAGGTTCCTTTTCTTCGTTTTGTGATAGAAAATAGTTTATTCATGGTCGGACGTTCTCGGTATGGCTCCAAGCAAGTATTCTATCAAACCGAGCATATTGGAGAGGCGCAACTCATGGGTTCTGAAGGCTTAACGGAAGAAGTAAAGCAGGAAATTCAAAGAAGGGTTACGAATTTGAAGACTAAAATTGAGGAATTTAAGAAATCTAAAAGTGAAAAGGAAAAGACAAAGGCTCGATTGCAAGAGGATCTTGGTGCTGTGGATGAAGAATTGAAGACTCTAGATCAAGAAGTGCGAGCGCTTCGAAGGAAGAAAGATGCTATTTCAAAGCTCGAAGAAAATATCAAACATATGGATTTGCAAATCGAGCAACTTTCTCAACGAACAGCTCAAGATTTCACTTATAAGATAGAGGAATCAGAAACCGAACTATTAAAGAAATATTTGAAATACTCGGATATCGTGGGAGAAATTGTTCGCCTCAATGAGGAGTTGGTCTCGAGCACTATTGAGTTGAAGAGGAAAGAGCTTTCTCGACAGCAGCTGGAGAATCAATTTTTGGTTTTTCAATCGCTTCTTCTGGAACTTGAGGAGAAGAAGAGAGAGCTAGCTGAAAAGTATGTCGATGCAAAGAAAAGATACGATGAGTATAAGAAAGGTGATGCCGCTGATGAAATAAGAAATCAATCCTTAACTCCTGAGGAAAGAGTGTTGGTTAAGCAATTGGCAGAACAATATTTAGCGGAGGAGAAATTATCGGAGAATTATATTTTGGTGAAACTTGAGCAGCTCAAGGATGACTTGTCCGTCTTATCGCACGTTGATCGAGGATCTTTAGATCTCTTGAAGTCCAAAAAATCGGATCTAGAAATTGCTCGAATGCAGCTTCCAGATCTTATGAGACACAAAACAGGTCTCAAAGAAAGAATTGATAATATTTACGTACCGTGGGAAAGAGAATTATCGTCAACGGTTGACCGAATCTCTAGAGCTTTTCAACTGAACTTTGTGAAAGTTGCAAGCGATGGGCAAGTTGAGTTAGTGAAACTGGAGCGGTTCAAGGACTGGAAATTAGAAATTCTTGTGAAATTCAGGGAGAATTCTGAGCTCAAGGTTCTCGACCATCAGTCTCAATCTGGTGGAGAAAGAGCGGTGTCGACCATCTTTTTTATTATGGCACTCCAAGGCTTAACCAATGCTCCTATACGGATAGTTGACGAAATCAACCAGGGTATGGATCCTAAGAATGAAAAGACAGCCCATAAATATTTGGTACACACAGCTTGCAGAACTGGATCCTCGCAGTACTTCTTGGTCACCCCTAAGTTGTTGACAGGACTCTTCTACCACCCAGATATGGCTATTCACTGCATTTTTACTGGACCATTACTCAAGAAGAACGATGAGTCTTCCGGAGCAGCAGGATTCCTAGACTTCCAGAGAAGTACGTATGTACAAGTTTAATCTTTATCTATATACAATTCCCATGCATCAAGAGAGGAAGCTGATAGCGCTATCAAGGCGAACAATGTAATTGGTGTATCCAATCAATTCGATTAGGGTGGGAATTGTCAACCCCGAAACTCCTCCCGACAAGGCAAATCTTGTGGCTTCAAAAACTTGTTTCTTGGACAAGCCCTCCATCTCTTCCATTACCTTGTCAGTTGGGAAAGGTTGAGACTCCGTAGAATGCGCTTTGAGGCATTGGAGAATTTCCTTGGTTTTGAAATCGTCGGGTTTGGTAACTTTCAGGTAATCGACATCCTCAAAGACGTAGGAGTGCACGGACTGCAAGTCGTAAATAGTGGTAAGACTAGGACCAACAGCGGAGATAACCTTGGTCACATAGTCTTTGGAAAATTTGTCGCCGTATACCAGCTGTAAATGAGGGAAGTACTCATCAACCAAAAGGGCAAGTTTGGTGGGATCGCTGATGCGGGAGGCCAAATGGTGCTTGTTGAAAAAGTGTAATTTATTGTCATTGACCTTAGCATTACCTTTGGTCAAGTTGTCCAAAGAAAATTGTTCGACGAGTTCTGGCAAGGTCATGATTTCGCTGGTAGTCTTGAACTTTTCGGGGCGAGGCGGAGACCAGCCAAACAAAGCACTGAAGTTTGTCAACGCTTCCGGAAGAATTCCCTTGTCACGCATGCTCAAAATGCCAATGTCACCTTGCCTCTTGGACAACTTTTTGTCCTGTAGCGACGTCAAAAGCGGAATATGGATGAAGTTTGGGGGTGTCCATCCAAACGCCTTGTAAAGCGCCACATGCTTAGGTGTGGAGGTGATCCACTCCTCGCCTCTGATTACGTGGGTGATTTCCATCAAATGGTCGTCAACAACATTGGCAAAATGGTAAGTGGGCAAGCCATCCAGCTTAACAATGACAAAATCATCGTACCGACGGTCGTTCGCGTTGACTTGCGGCTGGAGATTGAGAGTACCATGAAGCAAGTCTGTAAACAGGTCGTACACATCAGGCGATTTGAATCTCACTGTGTACGAGCCTTCCGTCGGTTCTGGTTGGTGCAAGCATTTGCGATCATAAGTGACGGTGGTGGGTGGTTTCAACTGCATCGCTGTCTCGCGTAAATGGCCGAGTCTGTCCTTCAGACAGTAGCATTTGTATGCGTAGCCAGACTCGATCAACTGATCGGCGTACTTTTTGTAAATGTGACCCCGGTCACTTTGGCGATATGGTGCATGTTCTCCGCCAACTACTGGCGATTCGTCTGGAACCAAACCAGTCCACTGCAACGATTCGTAGATATTCTCCTCTGCTCCAGGTACAAGTCTGTTTTGGTCTGTGTCCTCAAGGCGTAAGATGAACGTGCCGTTGGTGCTTTTGGCAAGAAGGTAGTTGTACAATGCAGTGCGGAGAGATCCAAGATGGAGGTAGCCGGTTGGAGAGGGCGCAAAACGGGTTCGGGCAGGGGCGGTGGGATGTACGGATTTGGGTACCACCGACTTTCTGAGTTTGCCCTTGAGGCCCAATTTGGCCAACTGCCGTAGGGTCGGGTGCATTTTGCGGTAGTGGAAGTTGGTAGGAGCCGACTGTGGTGCAGATCGGGTTTTGGGTAGAACACCCGTACACCAGGTGACCTCGGCGGTAGGGGCAGTCGTGAAAAGTTGGGTGAAGCGGAGTAAATTGGCCTCAGGAGAGCATGTGAGGTTTTCTGGGGGGATTTTTTAGCGGGTTTTGGCATTTCCATCTCCCCTGGTAGGCGAAATGTGACGGAGTTGGTGGGATACCGATAAGGCATTATCTGCAGAACAATGGCACCGACAGGTAGTAAGAGGTGACTGGCAGCAGAGGACATTTTTCAGCACCTTTGCGCTACAATTGTCAGCCGTCCCCCTATTTGATATTTTGTTTTTCTGGGTCTCTCTCCGCTCTTTCTCCTCCGCCGCTTTTCTGTTCTCGTCGGATTCCATCATTCTGTTCTGTTGACAGGTCCCTGCACACCTCAGCAATTGCCGCAAAATTTTCACCACTACTACTACGTCTCGACATGGCTACCCAGACATATACCCGCCCTAACCGGACATCGCCAAACGCGATGCAGCAGCTGCTCAACCACAAAAGGCAGATGCAGCAGTTCTATCTCCACAAACTGTTCGACTTGCTGCTGGATGCGGAGTTTCTTCCGTTGATTCCTTCCGATCCAGTGGTGGCCGCCATCCAGATGCAAGAGAAGTACGCCATGAACAACTCTGTCAACAACATGGCAGCACGGTATCAGCCTCAGGCGCAAAGTCCCGGGATGCCGAGACAAGAAACGGCGTTCTACAATGCGTCTCAAAAGGCCAGAAGACACAGCGGCCAGTTTTTGCACCAGCATCTTTTCGGAGGAAAGAGACCGGACTACTCGCAGTACCGGTCGTCCTAGACGCGCTCTGGGCTACTTTCCGGCGAAGTCCAGGGTACATCGAGCGTGTGCGAGCATAGTGGCACCTGCGAGGGCCAGAATCTGTGGTCAACGCCGCCTGTTTGACAGAAGGGAGTGTGGTTCTGGTGCAGAGCTGTCGGCCGTGGTTTTGGAAGAGCTGTTCTGACCGGGATCTCGTTGATTTCTGTGCCGATGTGACCGGCTTTGCGTCACATTCTGTGCTCCCGCTCTCCGCCCACTCGCCTTCTCCGCCCCGCTTCTCTCGGTGCCGCTTCTCTCGGTGCCGCTTCTCTCCGCGCCGCTCCTCTCCCCCGCTCCACTCCGCTCCCACGCATGCTCCTGCGCCGCATCCGTCATGCCCCTCCATCTTCCACTCATCGCTCTTCTCCATATCCACGATCCACGAACCACTAATTGCCCTTTCCTTCATCCCAGCACTCCTGCTTCACTTCATCGGATCCCATTCCTAATGCTTGTACAAATCCTTTCACAGCGTGCCTCGTGCACGGGGAGACCGCTCCGGTCTGGTTTATAGACTAATGCACATAGTAACTGCCGTGCATGTAGCCAGTGGCGTATGGTGCGCATCTCCCCAGAGAGAACTCCCTACTGGTTCGCACCCACTTGCCACCACAATGTGCAAACGGAACTGGAACAAAAACGACAACGCCGTCGGTAACGAGGAATCGCAAGCCTCGGGCGCATCCATCAGCACCCCCGAGGGGTGGAAAAAAGACGCCCTCTCGCCCTACGACGACGACATCAATCAGGTGTTCGACAAGGTGGGGCGCATGACCAACCACCTCGCGGACTTGACGAAAAAGGTGGTGGGCCACACGTACGACTTTGCCACGTCGCGGGAGTTCCCGGCGTGGAAGAGCGGCTACGGCGATCTCAACAACAGGCCCTACCAGCAGCGCGACGAAGACTTGACCATGGCGTTTGCGTCTCCGTTTGATGTTCTCAACGTGTTTGGCGACGCCAGCGGGCGGTCTCCGTTCGGGATTTCCTCGTACGGCGTTCCGTCCACGCGCCAGTACAACGACTGTCTCAGAAAGGACGGGCTGTCGTTGTGGGACTCCAGGGGCTACTGGCGGTGTCTCTTCCCCAACCGGGAAGTGCCGGTGCACTTGTTGGACTACAAGACGGCGCATCTCGGCGACCAGATTTTGACCAAGGACGACTTTGACGCCGCGCCCAAGACCGTGGACAACAACACCTATGACCTCGGCCCCAAGGGCTTGTTCTTCTCCCAGTACAACGACTACTTGAACTGGAAGAACACCGCGTATGAGGAGGCCCGCGCCCGCCGGGCCCAGGCGCGGGAGCGGGCCAAGGCAGAAAGAGCCGCGTGGGTGCAGAAGAGAGCGGGGCTCTCGGAGACCGACAACAACGCTGTGGTGTCGTCTTCGGTGCAAAGCAGCATGAACACGGACTCGGCAAAGAACGAGACGGTGTTGAAGGAGGTGCGGACCGAGGTGTTTGCCGACGGCACTTCTGTGACCAGGAACATCACCAAGACCAAGCCAATTGGCGCGGCAACATGGGCCACGGTGACTGAAGACACCCTGGAGGGCAAGGGCGGATGGTTTTGGAATTGAGGCTGTATGGTCATTGATGCGGATGTCATGCCCGGTTTGGTTTCTGGTTGGTTTGACTGTTTAGTTTGTCTCTGGTGTGTGCCGCAATGGGCCGCACCGCAGATCAATATAAGTAATGTAAAGTCTAGGACGTACCATTGGCACAGCAAGAGACGGGAACTTCCACCGCCTGATTATTCCACGCATGCTTCCACACATGCTTATTCCACCGCACGCCATCCTCGGGGCTAAAAGCGTACAATGGCCATATGGCCTTGGTGCGGACTCCAGCGCACGGTGTGTGTATGGTGTACAGTACATTCCTCGCTCTATCAACATCCGCCGATAACCAGTTTCTCCGATAACATATCCCCCATATGAATCCGTTGAACAAAATCATCTTTCTATCGGCATTTCTCGCGTTCGGGTTCCTCTTGATTTTGCTTTCATGTGCGCTCTACAATAACTGGCGCCCGCTCTGGGTCATTGCCATCTTCTTGGTGGCACCATTGCCCAATATTCTTCTGTCGTCGATTGCAAGCAACAGAGACGACTTTTTGACATTCAGCAACGACCACGGAAACACGCCCACGCCTATCGAGGAGCTGGCCAAGTTTTTGACCGGACTTTTGATTGTGAGCGGAATCTCGTTGCCGGTGATGTTGTACCACACGGACTTGATCGGTGTCGGGTCTTTGGTGATGAGCATATTGGGTGGTTTGATGGTGTACGGAGACATTGTGGTGTTTATTTGGTTCTTCAGCGAGAGTGAGGAGGAGAGTAACGACTTCAACTTCTAGATGTATAGCAGTGGGTGAATGGATGGTGTACGACCGGCATAGTGGTTCCAAGTGTAGTGTTTCTGCAATCGGTGGACTGCGGAAGACGTAGCTTTCGTTGGCGTGTTTGTACGTGCTCTGTGTGTGCCCGGCACCAGGCCGCCACTGCGCACCTACACTGCTGTCTAAATACCGTATATTGTCCCGCCGCAGATCCTGCCGCGGCCAGGCTAGCCTAGTTAAGCACCACCAAGAGCACAATCAAAATCACCGTCAACACCACGATGGTCACAAGACTGCCGTTCTCGCGCACCCTGCGGCGGAAGCCGCGGATGTTGGCTGTGGCCCGCGCAAGCCGGCTCGCCGACATGTCCACGCCGCTCTCGAGGTCGGTGAGAATCACCATGTGCTCGTCGAGCTCGTCGTGGATGCTGCGCCCCATGGCGTGCTGGGTGCGCACCAGCTGGTGAAGCTGGTCCAAGCTGTCGTCCTGGGCCAAAAGCTGCTGCTGGTGCAGCGCGAAAAGCTCGTGGTTGGACGCCGTGACCGACAGGAGAGTGTGGCGGTCGTCGGAGTCGGAGTCGGAGTCGTCGTCGCGGTACGGCCGGAACGCCGCGGTGCCCATGAGCTGGCTGCGCATGGCCGCGGACTCGTCCTCGTCGCCCAGCGGCGCGTCCTCGCTGTCTTTGAACCGCACCGACTTCTTGCCGCTGTCGGCGCCCCCGTCCGCCACCTGGTACTCCTGCACCAGGATGTAGGGGTCGGAGTCCAACGCGGCAAGCAGCTGGCGGTAGCGCGCGAGGAGCGGAGCCGGGTCGGCGGCACGGCTGGCGGCGCCGCCCAAGTCCTGGAGCAAAAACAGAAACGCCGTTTTGATGCGCCCTAGCACGTCGAGCAAGTCGAGGTTATCTGCGGAGGAGGGGGTCAACTGCAACGTGTGCACTAGGCGGCTGCGCTCTTCTATGAGGTCGTCGAGCTGGTCTAGGTCGAGCGAGATTTTGCCCGCCTGTTTCTGGATGTCTCTGGACATGTGGGTGGCGGAGAAGTGAGAGGTGAGGCAGACGTGAGAGGTGAGGCAGAAGTGAGGTGAGGCAGACGTGAGAGGTGAGGCAGAGGCGGTGAGTGCAGGTGCGAGGGGCGCGGCAGACTCGGGCGCGCGAATCGACTGCAAAATGCCCACTTTCGATGTCGCCCGGGGCCGTAGCCAGTCCGCACAGCACCGGAGAGTGTGTGAAGGCGCCGCGCCGCAAACCCAGACGTGAACCGCCAAAAGCACCCCGGCTGCCGGCTAGCCGGCAAAATTCTCGTGGCCGACAAGCCGGCAAAATTCTCGTGGCCGGCTAGCCAGGTACCTCCATGGCCCAATGTTCCTCAGTGGGGAAAGACGCGGCTGCGCGGCACCGTGTAAGTGTTGTACCCCACGCACGCAGATACCGAGTCGGCCACGTCGCGGAGACATTTTTCAATCTGCTCGTTTTCCTGGAGCGCCATGTCGTTCAAGCACTCCAACACCACCGACAACTGCGGTGCGCTGGCGGTGATGGCCCCGCATGTGCGACGAAACTCCATGTTCGGTTTGGCCGCGGCATTGTCGGAAACAACAGATGTGGCGGATGTGGCGGCGGAGAGCGACTCGAGCGAAGGCCGGGAGTCGTACATGTCAAACACCTCTGACGCGCTCGGCAGGCGCGGAACTTGCCCGTAGTGTTCACGGTGAGACATGAGATGGATGGTGATAACCGGCACAAGAGGCGGGCAACAGGGAACGGGGCGAGGCAAACAGATGGGACAAGTGGAAAAAACCAGCACGCGCCAAATAATAAAGTAGGACCGGGTTCCTAGGGCCTGGTTTTATGTCGGAAACATCTTCTCCAATAATACGCCCGTTTCTGGCGACTGAGACGCGTGCGCGAATAGTTCCCGGCCGTCTACTACATGTTTACGGGGTCACGTGCACCCGGGGGCGGGTTATTGTTTCAGCAACTGCACACTCCCGCTCGACCTTTGCCAAGGACAAATTCGAAGACGGCACCGCCGTGGTTTTCCCGCCTGCCAATGCCGCCTCGTTGGTGTATGGCCACCGTTACGGCGAGAACAATCGTGGGGTGGTGAATATTCGGCGGTATTGTGCAGGCTTGCGCCTGTGAATTTACGAGCGCTGCCTCCTGCCACAGAAGCTGCAACATGTAAGATCCTCCAACAATTCCATTTTGTGCCCTTTGGCTGCGGCATCCTTCCATGCATATATTATTGTCACTTCTGGCGTAGCTTTGCACCTCCCGCCCTACTACGTTGCCTTCTGTCGTTTTATCTTATGCTTCCGCCGCCCGGTGTTGTGGTAACGATGTCGTGCGCACCACAATTAACCTATTGCTCAACCTGTTGCTTCGCGCCCTGCGTAGCTCAGTAGTGCGTCGCTCCACATGCATGTGGGATTTAAATCCGCATGCACGATGCACCGCTTGCATAAGTACCACAGAGAAAACCCCATTCACACTTTGATCACAGCAAATATTTAGCGTCAATATCATGGTTGCTCTTCTAAACGTCGTCCTCAAAAATTGTACCTACGATGCTCACGATTCCTGCTACACGTGCATCGCTATATCCACTGCAGAGCATCTCTCTCGCGTCACTTACTGGGCCAATTGCAAGCCACATATCGGGACTTTGGCCCCTACAGCTTTCGCTTAACAAAACGTTTGGAATGAATTGAATAGGTACTCCGTGTAAAAATTAGTTGGTGTAGGACAGACGAACTTCAAGCACGCGCCCATCCATCATTTGTTGCTCCTTAGAGGCATACATTCTCATAGCATCCTCATCGGCAGAACCAATGGTCTCCAAGACAATTTCGTTGATCTCTTCAATCTCATCGGAAACTTGAGGCAAAATCAAGTTCAAGATCAAACCAAAGAATCCGGTGACGGCAAAACCAGTTTCCATCACCAACTCGATAGCATCGAAGAAACTTTGCAAGGATTTGTTGTCGCCAGAGTAAGTGAAGACATAGCTAAACCAAGTTGGGACCAAAGTAGCAGCGAAACCGAGCAAAAGGGATGCAGTCAACAAGAAACGGTCTCTTCTTGTGAATTCAGTGGTCGAGATAATCTTGATTCCGGAAACAGCAACAGAGGTGAACAAAAATGTGGTCATTCCACCCAAAACTGGCTTGGGAATAGAAACAATAGCGCCTGCAAACTTACTGAATACACCCATGATGAACAAAAAGAACGCACACCAGTAACCGACTCTTTTGTTGGCACACTTGGTGACAGAAATAACACCATTGTTTTGGGCAAAAGTGGACATAGGAGTCACGGTCATCAAACCAGACAAAATACCGTTGATACCATCACAAAGGATACCACCTTGAATTCTGGATTCAAACAATTCACCCTCGACCTCCAATCTAGAAACATCACTGGTAGCAGTAATATCACCGGTGGCTTCCATGACCAATGTAATATAGACAGCCAAAAACGGAAGCACAAGTGGGCCGTAGACCTTCAATTTGAAAGTATGCACCCATAGGAAAGTAGCAGCAGGAGCGACCTTAATATCGTCACTGTTGAAGTAGCCACAAGCAGCAGCAACGATACAGCCGATCAACAAACCGACAATAACGGCACAAGACTTCATGATAGGAGCGCCGAATTTCTCGCAAAGGATGATACAACAATAGACCAAGAAACCCAAACCAATCAATCTGGCAGAACCCCAAGGCAAGTTCTTATTAGTACAGTCGTTCGAGGTCATGCAAGAAGAACCACCGACCCAGTCCTCAAAACCAGACTCAATCAAACTGACACCAATCAAAAGCACAACAGGACCAGTGACAATAGCAGGGAACACCTTTTGGAGAGCCTTGGATGGAGAGAAAGAAATGAGAACAGAAAGCAAAGCACAGACAAGACCGGTGGCCAAGATGTGACCATATCCATCAGGACAGGCCTGTTCAACGCCGTCGATGGTTTGACAAATACCATTTTTGTACATTTGTGGGAATGCACTGTCGACGATGGTAATGGTAGAGAAAGAGGTACCGACAACCGAAAGCAAACCTGTTCCAATATAGTAAGGTGTACCAGGAATGTGGAAACGGGTGATTTGCACACATGACAAAAGGGCGGAAGTGATCAAAGAAGCCGAAACCAAGTATTCTGTGAGCGTGGTCGACAAGTTAGCCAGGACAGCAATAAGAAGTGGAGGAGACACCACACCTGCCAACATGGCCAACGCGTGCTGGAATCCCAAGATGAACCCTAGGAACAATGGCATATCCGAGTTTAACCCGAAAAATGGTTGTGTCTTGGGCGGTTTTTTGGTGAAGGGCACATCTGGGATGAAAAGGTATGCGTAGTCATAGTCGCCGAAGAAACCTTCGCGAGTAGTCCACTTGTGCACGAGTCTCTTGCCGTAGATTTGCAATGATTCCTTATACGTCATACTCGTTTGTCTAATATGGTTAAGAAGTTCTGGAAAAACCTAGTTCTTAGTGCATGCGCCAGGGAGGAATTTATATTAACTGTAGAGGAATGGTAGATTATCTCCGTCTGTGCCATCAACGCCCTGTGCAGGCGTAGACATGTAATCTAATCGGTCGGCGCGAACCATCTATTGGGCGGCGGAATATTCCGATAACATAAGTTCGATAACATAGAAGTGCAATTTTTCTTAACAAAAATTTTAAAAAAATTTGAGCTTCAAGAAATATCGGACATTTCCTGTCTCACACTTTTTCGTGACCTGACGATCTAAATAGAGTAGTCGCAAGTGGAGCTGTTGTTAAAATTTGAGCCAGTGAGTAACTCCAAACTGGTTTCTTTTTTTCGCGCGATAAGATAACAGTTCTCGGGGTTCTCCGTTTGTTTTCTGCACCCCGCCTAAAAACCGCTCCCTTTCTTACTAAGATTTCTTCGTTCTGCAGATAGTTAGGTGATCCTTCATATATGATGTCTTTTACTGGCACATTTTGATCTGACGCAAGTATGCCTATTTAATTTCACCTAATTTCTTTTTCTGTTATCGCGTTCGCTCGCTTCCGCTTAGCGTAGGTTTTCCGATTATGCGGCGCCATCCATTTCTCCGCTCCACATAATATTTTCCCCAGGCTGAACTAATATGGGATACCACCTGCAGGTTTGATTCCTTTTCGCCTCGGCAGGGTTCTCTAGCCATGAGGAATCTTATCTCCTTTTTGGCGAAAGATCTTGACTCCATTAAAATAAATTTACGTCCCATCGTTTGTTATCGTATAGTAGCTTAGCATTTTTGATACCAAATGTGGATGAATTATATTGCCGATGTCAAAATTACGGGGAGGAACAAGGATTATTGGGAGTCAAGTGTACCCATTTGGGAAGCAGTTATACTCTCTGCATATAATAACGGCGGTTCGGGCCGCTCGCCAATCTATTTAATGCCGTGGCTGTTTTTGGACGCGTGCGGCGTACAGATATGAGAAGATCTTTTCTATCTGGTTATGCTTCTTCGGTAAATCACGATCATAGACTTTTAAATGCATCTGAGATATCGGTTGTTACCGAGATCACCTTCAGTGAGAGCTGTATGATTGTCCCAAATTGCTAGTCCGAGATTACCTTTCGCACACTTACTAGGGTGGAATAGTATTTGAAACTAAATCTCTGAACATTTTGGTTTCTCTCAAAATATAGGCATATTTGTGGACATCGACAACCGCCGGGAATAAAGATGAATGGAAAGTAGTATCAAGCGGCTGATGCCGAAAATCGGTATCTGCATATGATAATTATTATCCAGAGTACGGAGTTTGCCAGAAAAGCTTGCACGTCTCGTACGAGGAGGCTGTGCTAATCGCTTCTGGTCCGAAAGTCGCGCTGTCATGAAAATTACTTTTTGAAATTCCCACTGCTTTATATTATTTTGACAACAGTAAGATGCAGTATTTATGGTTGCCTGCTATAAAAGCTTGCAAACCGTACTTCAGTGACATACCAGAAAGCGAATACAGTTGGTGCGATTTCGCACTAAAGTGCGCGAAACCCCATGATATCGTTCCTGTATATTTCCTTGAAATAGGTCATAGGGTCTCATTAGTGGATATTGGAGATGGATATTGGAGACGGAACTCCTTTTTGTTTTAATGTGGCATTATAATGTGAAAAGTTTGAAGCTAAAAGCTCCTCATTGCTCCTGTGACTTTGATGGAAGGCTGCTAAGCCTAAATAAACCCAGAATGCAATTCCATTTTGACGTGCATCAAGACTAAAAAGAAATTTATGCTCAAAGGACAACTGGAGAAATCGACAGTAAGGGCATATTCTAGATACAAGTATTTGCTTGGGAAAAGCTTACGATGTGTAGCAAAACAATCAAGAAAATGCTGTTAAAAATAGAGTTCCGCTTATGTCCTTGGCATTGTTAGTCGTATGGAAGGAATCTTCTCGGCATTCACTACATCATACTACCTCTAACATTACACGCAGAGCGCTCAACAACACGCGACACATTCCTGAAGAATGCATTTTGTCCATGCAACTGTCTATTTTGTGTGTAGGATGTTTTAGGACGTTGCGTCTCTTTTGCAACCCCGGAAGTCTTGCTGCATTCCCTCGGAAATTTTTTTTCGGCGCGCCACCGCCGATCACTCGTACGGTCTACACTTTTTGGAGGATCTTAACGGTACACTTTGGCCTACAACTAGTTTCAAGTTTCATGCACATAACTCTTTTATTTAGGGCTCACCTCGGAACTATTCATCTTACACCCCCGAGGAAATGAGTTATGTGCATGTTACTCAAACCGGTTGTTTGGATTGCCGTTGTTGAAAGTGGAAAACTAAATGGGCATGTTTATATATGGGTCACTAGCTGATACTGCCCAGAAGATGACATCATGTATGGCGATATGGAAAGGGGTGTCCACCACAATTTAAACCTACATCTCAAGCAGTTTTTAACGTCAGAGCGCCAAAATTTGCAATTGGGGAGTGCACGGCGTTTGGTGTCTGTTATCTGACATGTAACCAACCATAGTGTAAGTGCATGATCTTTGCGTGTTGTAAAACTATTAGTAAGTGATCGTTCTCTGCTGGTACATCATTTCTATCCAGTAAGTTAAGATACCGTATAGGAGTGGGCATCCTTTTGATGTTTCAGTCGGACTCCAAATACTATGGCAATCTTCAATTGGGGTCGTTCCATATTCAAAATCCCCGCCCTTATTTAGATGTCCCCGAATCTTACGCGTGCAGGAAAACGGAAAGATGGCATTCTCCTCATTGACCCAGTATTCTGGAAGTTGCTACAAGATCCAAGCTCTGTTAACCAGGAACTATTTTGTGTTGATTTTGGGACTCTTTTCGCTTTTGTCGCATAACATACGTTGATGAGTAGGACCAGAGGTGATAATTTCTGTGAAGGGTGCTGTCATTTGGAAATTGTGCCTTCAGCCGCGACTGGGCGGTTGTGTTATATGCCGATACAACAACTTTTGACCTAGCTTGTCTTGAGAACATTAGGCCTAGAGTAAAACACAAAAAAACACCACATTTACCAAAGCTAACAAAATAATTAAGAGGAGCTATTGATGCAGATTTGAAAATAAAACGGCTGGGGTGACATATGCTATCCAAACCGTCGCGGATACTTCTGCAACCTCATGGTTTAACTGTACAGTATTTGCATACGAAACACGGGTAAGTTTAAGACAGTCCGAGCAGATTTTCTATGTCAACGCTGCAGTGATAATACAATGGGAAAAGAAGTTGGATATCGGTCATGGCGAGCTGTTCACGAAACATTACAACCAGTTCGAGAGTTTTGCACACAAAGCGCGTCCCTCGGAAGTTTTTATCGCACTTTCCCTCGGAATTAATATGGACGGTGGCTGCCCTTCAATTGCGCTCTTGGGGCGAAAAAACTAGGGCGGCCGCGCAAGAATATTTGCACGGGCTGAACAAGAAATTTTGAACGCTCGACCGGTATTTTTGCACGGGCTGACCAAGAAATATCGAACGCTCGCGAAGGGAATTTTGCGCGGGTCCTGAGATAAAGTTGGACCCTCTCCTCATGCTATGTTGCACGGTACGAATGATTTAATTTGAATCCCAGGACGGCCAATTTATACAAAATTTATTTCTCATTTAAGATTAACTTTCTCCAATATGAGAAGTGGATTAGGGCTTTTCCGCAGTCAGTAACATTCTGGGTTATGACAAAGGAAAAAGGTTTCGCATTCTGTAATCAATAAGCTACCATCATGTTCAAATACTTACCTCCTTATTCTCCTGATCTTAATCCAATTGAAAGTTTTTGGAATCAGTTGAAGTCAAGAATGTCAACAGGCAAATATGATGATGGCGAAGAACTAGGCAATCGTATCCGCGATGCTGGGGAAAGCATTCCCATCGAAATCTTCAAAAAGAATGTTCAACACTCTCTTTCATCCATGGAAAAATGCTTGCGGAGGGAGCCTTTGTAATTGATCTTAGTTTATGGTGATTTCTTTACTTGAAGAATTGATTTTAATTGAGAGGTACAAGTTTATTTACACTATAGTGCAACATAACATGATAAGAAGGTCCAAACTTTATCTTGGGACCCACGCAAAATTCCCTTCGCGAGCGTTCGATATTTCTTGTTCAGCCCGTGCAAATATTCTTGCGCGGCCGCCCTAGTTTTTTCGCCCCAAGAGCGCAATTGAAGGGCAGCCACCGTCCATATTAATTCCGAGGGAAAGTGCGATAAAACCTGCCGAGGGACGCAAACAAATGCTTTGTGTGCAAAACTTTTGAGCTGGTTGTACATAGGATGCCTATATTGCCAAGATTTTGTAGCGGCTAAACATACACTCGTATCTGTTCCTGCACACTTTGCCTGCAATTACGGTAATACTGCAGAATAAGCAAACCATGCAGATGCTCGTAGTACAGAGAAAACCCGCAAGGGACTTCTGTTTGGATGTGGTACTCGAGCACTGTGCTTTTTCCTGCTAGCTTTCACCTTTTCTATATGAAATTTGACCTGTTTCATTAACTTCTGGGTATAAAAAGAAAGCCAAGCGATCGCTTTGACCATCCGTCATGTTCATCTCGATCAGAAAGAAATACCTACAAGTTGGGTCAGTGGCGGCTCTTTTGTTCGTGATATCCTTGTGGGTTATGGCATCATCACTGACCCGAACGTTTAATACATTGGATGCATTGTCACTTTCCACCTGGTACACTCGTCCTAGCTCCAAATACATGGATAAGGAGTCGTCGTTCAATGTCAAGGTGACGAAATTGTTTGAAGAGAGAAAAAAAGCGGACATGGAGGACAAATATTGGCAGATCGGAACTAATATTTTGCCAGAACAGACAGAACTTACCATTCCAGCTTATTTCCAAAAACTGGATCTGGACAGAATAGATCTACAACCCTTCGACCCCCGCTTCACCATTGGCATCTACTATAATTACCTTAGGCGAAAGGGCCATTCCGAACAACCGGTGGAGGCTCCTTTCCACTGGGCCGATTGGACTGATATGAACGCTTTGGTTCCTTATTTCTTCGAAAAGGACGAAACCAAAAGAAAATGTTCCACTCTTGATTACCGTGGTTACGAGATTCTGAGAGACAAGCCCGAAGATGAGGGTAAGGAGAAGAAGCGTAAGGCGTTGGATCCCGCATTTTTTTGCAAGCAGGACAGTGAGTTGCCCGAAGACTACTACGATGGAAACCGGTTGAGAACGGGATTTAACGTGATGAACTATTTCGGAAGCATGAACGAACATGGTGTCATCGTGGCTGGTAAGTCTTACTTGTACGGTGCGGCAAAATCGCCTTCGGCTGTTATCTTTTTGACAGACGAAGGCTCCTACACGATGATTCCCACTAAGAAGGAAAAGCTTTTGCACAATGGTCTTGTGGAAGAATACATGAAGGTTGAGCAAACGGACAAGCTCAACACGATCAAGGAATTTTCTAAGCTTAAGAAGGAAGTCCGCCCCAATATGGACTCAGTGGTCAGCGACTACGTGATTAACTTGAAGCATGAGGACTTCATATTCGATGGTCCGCTGATCGTGAAAAGTCTCCAAACCAGGGATATCCCATTGAATTCCCGTGAGGAGAACTATCTCGAGTCATTAAAATACTCTATCGCGGTGGAAAACGATCCACCAAAGTACTTTAAAGAAGCAAAAGTCGTCGGGACGCTTTTGGGAGACCATTATGACTACAGGTTTTTCAATGGTTTCAATCTGGGATACGATGATAAATCTGCCAAACTCCATCGTTTGACAAGAGTGTGGCTCTCTTTCTGCAGAAAGCAAGGCATTACTACCTGGTTGGCCCATGGTTCATTGTTGTCTTGGTACTGGAATGGTATTACCTTTCCTTGGGATGATGACATTGATGTGCAAATGCCGATTATGGATTTACACAAGTTGAGTCTTAATTTTAACCAGTCTCTTATCGTGGAAGATTCTGCAGATGGCTTTGGCAGGTTCTTTTTGGACTGTGCCACCTTTATTTCCCTGAGAATGCACACCAATGGCAATAACAACATTGATGCAAGATTCATCGACATCGACTCCGGCTACTACATTGACATTACAGGGTTAGCTTTGACAAACCAATCTTCTCCTGATAGATATGATCATTTTATTCCTGACGACATGTCTAAGGAGAAGAACTCGAAGATTCAGATTAACGATAAGATCAAGGTTTACAACTGCAGAAACAACCATTTCTCCAGTCTCTCCGAACTTTCCCCCTTGGTGAAGACATTTGCCGAGGGTGAAGTCGCTTATATTCCCAAGAGTTACTCTTCTATCCTCACAACAGAGTACCGGTCTAAGGGTATGTTAGAAAAGTTTTTCAGAAACAGATTTTTCGTTCCGCAGTTGAGATTGTGGGTGAGCCAGGATGATTTACGTTTCTTCCTTCGCCATAGACAGGAGTGGATCACCTATTTCAACAATAGTGATGCTGATTTGGAAAAGAAGAAGATAAAGACTGAGGGCAACTTAACTAAGCTAGAATTGGAGAAACTTCTTAATCTCACAGAAAGGGATCTTTTAGATCTTTTGGCTAATGATGAAATTCTCCTCGAGTACTACTCCACCAGAGAAATGACGTCGATCCATGAAAACGAAATTATGAGACTTTTATTCGGCAAGTCCACCCAGGGGATTATTTCCACCGTGCCTGACTTTCTGCCCTTGAGGTTTGACCCTTTCTTGTACCGGTTACGTCATGACTACGACACATTTGAAAAGAGAGTTGAAGAAACGGGCCAGTTATACCAAAAATTTTTGAGCTCCCCATGAGCGGCTGGGTCGGATAAGCCTCAGGTCAGAGGAAATTAAGCTCCAATCGGAAGCTACTGGCACTAATCAAATGTCGGTTTAATTAATGGTATGATACCACATGCATTTTTTGGAGGCCTTTGTGGCCGGTGTATAGTAATATTAATGAAATATAGTATCTCATGTGCTTTCAGGTGCAACCGCATTTGGAAAAAAGTGTTATTTTCGTGTCAAGGATCAAGATTTCAATGCGTGCGCAATTCCTCTTGCTGATTTTCTTATGTAACAATTAAATTCATCCTCTTGACTACGGACAATGGTGGGGTACCGTTGTAAAAATCATTATGTACCGCTTCTTCCGGTAAATCGAACAATGTAACCGATGTCCATCAGATGTATGTCCTAACGGCAATTTGTGGATGAGGCCACATTTAGCAGTACAGTAACACGTATGTTGCATCACTCCCTGCAGATTGTAGCTACAGTTCAAATGCAGAAACTAGAGCAAATATATATTAACACAATACAAGAAACGACGCTCGGGGGACGCAAGGGATAACTAATGGTACAAGGGCATAAACAAGGAGCGATCACTGTTTTTCATCGATCTTTCTTCTCAATTGCTCAATCTCACGGTAGGCTCTTTCCAACTCCGCCTTCAACTTCTCGTTCGACGCGTTCAACTCACTGACCGCCTGCTCCGTCAACAACTTCTCCAACGTCCATTTCTCGATGTTGTTGTTCTCGTTCTCTTTAAGACGGCGAATGAACTCCACCGCACGCTGTAAGATCTGAGCCTTGTTAGAGTCCGATGTGGGGATCAATGCCGCAAGTTCCTTGATGCCCTGGTTGATCGACTCTCTTCTTCTTCTTTCCACCTCCTTGTGGTTATCTCTTCTCACCCGGTGCCACTCCTCCGACCCGTGTGTGGGCTTGGATGAGCTCGAGGGAGGCAATGTCGTAGGCTGCAACATCGTCGAGTCCAGACGATGGTGCTGCTGCGCGGCAGCCGCGGCCGCGGCCGCATGTACCAGCGAGTTGTAGTGGTGGTTCTCATACGCCAAACGCTGCTGCAACTGCTGCTGCTGCTGTTGCTGGTGGTGGTGGAGGTGGTGCGGCTGTTGTTGGTGGTTCAATGCGGCCGCGGCTGCATTGGCAGTGTCTGCATCGGCAACCAAAGATGCTGCGGCTGCAACCGCCGCTTCGTCCTCATCCTTGGAGCTGCTGTTGTCAGGATTATTGGTGTATGAAGATTGGTCGCCCAACAATTCGGAGTCGATGGCGATGTCATCTTTTTTGTTGTCTTCAAGCTTGGCTTTTTTCGCCTCGACATAGGGCGAGCCAGAGTCTCTTTTGGTGGACATGGTTCTGTGGGGGTGTGTTATTGGTTTGTGGATATGTTTTGAATTTCAAAACAAGGGGGTAGCCGCCGGGTGATGTTTACAACGACGATATAATGGGTATTAATTTTTGCCGTGGCCAAATGTCTGGGGTAATAATTTTTTTGCAGACGAGTGTTTATCGCAACGTGATTAATCTCAACGTGATAATGTCAACGTGATAATGTCAACGTGATCAAGGAAAAAGTGGTAGCGGGTCACGAGTTTTTCTTCACATGGATTTCAGGTGACGATGCTCACATGGCGCGATTACCCGCCCCAACAATAACAACAATAACAACAAGGGGGCCGGGATAAACCGCGACGGCGCTCGTTAGTATGCACTACTATGTATGTGCACGCACCTCATAATATGCGCCTACGATGTCTGCCAGCAAGTTTGCAGGTGCCGGCCACGCAAAAATTAATACCTCGTTGGTATGCAGGCGCGCACACGCCCCCCTCCTCCCCCCCATTTCCTGCTATTGCTCTCCTATCACCTGGCTCACTTCCACTGAGGAAAGAATGTAGCAAGAGCGTAGCATCAAAATAAAATAGAGGAAAAAAAAAAATAGGGAGAAAACAAATCCGATTCGCTGTAGGGTCATGTTTTTCTCCTCCCCTAAAGCGGTGGCGGTGGCGGTTGTATCCCTGGGTGGGCATGGTTCCGCAATAACCAACATCCGACTTCAGTACATCCCCCACCCCCTAGTCGCATAATGGAAGTTGGATGCGCATAGCAGAACCACCCGATTCGCATTTTCCCCGTCCATTTTGTGCAGAATGGCACTTTCTACAAACGCCCGCCGGGACAACAAAGCGAGATCGGGATTTCACGGCGAGGTAAGCGCATGGGCCTACAAGCCCAGACCGAATCTCCGGGATAACTGGTGCCACCGCGAGAAACCGCCGTCTCCGTAAGCGCATACGCACGAGAGAAAAAGAAACATCCGATTAGACGCATAGCCAGTAGTCGCACGTTATGCGCTTACGGAACGGATCATACCACCATCGGAGTTGACCTCCCCCGTTCGGCAAAATTCCTAAACAGTATATAAGCTGGCCGCAACCGCCTTTGTACCGATTTTTCTCCATCACACAACACTTCCCTTTATCAACTAACAATGGCCGAAATTACTTTAGGTAGATATCTTTTCGAAAGATTGAACCAACTTTCCGTTCAAACCATCTTTGGTTTGCCAGGTGACTTCAACTTGTCCCTTTTGGACAAGGTCTACGAGGTCGACGGTATGAGATGGGCCGGTAACGCCAACGAATTGAACGCCGCTTACGCTGCTGACGGTTACTCCAGAGTCAAGGGTTTGGCCTGTCTTGTCACCACCTTCGGTGTTGGTGAGTTGTCTGCCTTGAACGGTGTCGGTGGTGCTTACGCCGAACACGTGGGTTTGTTGCACGTTGTCGGTGTCCCATCCATCTCCTCTCAAGCCAAGCAATTGTTGTTGCACCACACCTTGGGTAACGGTGACTTCACTGTTTTCCACAGAATGTCCAACAACATTTCCCAAACCACTGCTTTCATCTCCGACATTGACTCTGCGCCAAAGGAGATTGACAGATGCATTAGAGAGGCCTACGTCAACCAAAGACCTGTCTACGTTGGCTTGCCAGCTAACTTGGTCGACTTGAACGTCCCAGCTTCTTTGTTGGACACCCCAATCGACTTGTCCTTGAAGCCAAACGACCCAGATGCTCAAGCTGAGGTCATTGAGACCGTCTTGGACTTGATTGACCAAGCCCAAAACCCAGTCATCTTGGTTGACGCCTGTGCTTCCAGACACGCCTGCAAGTCTGAGGTTGCTGCCTTGATTGACTCCACCCAATACCCTGTCTTTACCACTCCAATGGGTAAGTCTAGTGTCAACGAGTCCCACCCAAGATTCGGTGGTGTCTATGTTGGTTCTTTGTCCGAGCCATCTGTTAAGGAGGCGGTTGAGTCTGCCGACTTGATCTTGTCTGTCGGTGCCTTGTTGTCCGACTTCAACACTGGTTCTTTCTCTTACTCTTACAAGACCAAGAACATTGTCGAGTTCCACTCTGACTACACCAAGATCAGACAAGCCACTTTCCCAGGTGTGCAAATGAAGGAGGCGTTGAACGCTTTGTTGAAGGACATTGGTCCTCACGCTTCCAAGTACTCTCCAGTCCCAGTTCCATCTCAAAAGGTTGTTGCTGCGCCAGCTGCCAACGAGCCAATCAACCAAGAATGGATGTGGTCCAGAGTTTCTGACTGGTTCCAAGAAGGTGATATCATCATTACCGAAACCGGTACCTCTGCCTTCGGTATTGTCCAATCTAAGTTCCCTAAAAACTGTATTGGTATCTCCCAAGTGTTGTGGGGTTCCATTGGTTTCACCGTCGGTGCCACTTTGGGTGCTGTCATGGCTGCCCAAGAGGTTGACCCAAAGAAGAGAGTCATCTTGTTTGTCGGTGACGGTTCTTTGCAATTGACTGTGCAAGAAATCTCCACCATGGTCAAGTGGGAGACCACTCCATACTTGTTCGTGTTGAACAACGACGGTTACACCATTGAGAGATTGATTCACGGTGAGACTGCCTCTTACAACGACATTCAACCATGGGACAACTTGGCCTTGTTGCCTCTCTTCAAGGCTAAGGACTACGAGACCACTCGTGTCTCCACTGTTGCTGAGATTGAGTCTTTGTTCAACGACGCTGCCTTCAAGGAGAACACCAGAATCAGAATGGTTGAGGTTATGTTGCCAAAGATGGATGCTCCACAAAACTTGGTCAAGCAAGCTGAGTTCTCTGCTCAAACCAACGCCCAAAACTAATGAGGTTTCTCAACTCCCGGTGATATGAAGTGACGCTTATAGAAAATTCAAATGTCTTTCGATTAAATCAGGTAGGTAAATAAAAAAAATGTAACAGCGGTGTTGATTATGTTGTGATAATCGCCTTGATTTGCATTCTGCGGTTCTCGTATTTCCTAATGTGATGCTGTGTATTTCATTTCAATTGAATGCTATTCCTATTGTTCATGAGATTCTTGCCATCTCATAAGAAATGTAGATCTGGTTCTTCAAGCCATTAATTCAGAAAAAAATATGCCAGTTTATAAAATTTGTGCACAAGTATGCAATTTGTGAATAAAGAAGAAAGCGCCCAAAAAAATCAAAATCTCTAATTATTGATTTGATTTCAAGTTTCAACAACAGTATATTGAATACTTGCTCTAGCTTAGGAAATTATATCGTCGTTGACAGATCCCGGTTACAGTATTTTACCTCTTGCAATCGATTACGCTGCCTTCAAGGGAACGGAACATAAAATCAAGGCTAACTCCCAGTTGGTCCAAAAAAAAAAAAAACCACCGGAAGGCCCGCCTATTGTTTTTTTGTCTAACCTCACACAGACGTCAAGACCTTATCCAAGTGAAAGATGAAGTTCTCTTTTCACCACTTCGTAATGTGACCTGGAAACAGTTGGACTGTTCGCGGAATGTACCGTATCCGATATCGGGCATGAACGAAAACCAACAGTACGATACCAACAATTCTAGACCGGTGCAGACGGTTTTTTATATGCAAAGGATGTAAACCAATAAAATTTTTTCCACCTTCCAACTCCAAAACGAGAGCTATCTTCTTTTGCTTTGCCAAGTACGCCTTCCTAGTGCGTGCGGGTTTAAGCACCTAAAAGGTCCAAAGCGGCAGATTCCACAGCCCCTAAGGGTCTACGCTTAACACCACCGATTAGCAAAAGATAAGGTCAATTTTTTTGCTCAATTCCAACTGCTCCTTCACATTAACCCAACAGGCCATTTCCAGCAAATACTTACGGCAACACTCCGACTCATTAACACTCCATATTCTGGTGCTAGAGCAGTGTGACTTGTGTACAGGAACGTATGGTTCCCACAGAAGGCAGACTACCAGTGCAATTGCGCAATGCGCACAGGTTACACTTATATAGTTATCATCGCTCGTTGCCGGAATAACTTAGAATACGCCACAATGTTTATACGAACTCTACGAGTGGCGAGCAGCCAAAGCTTCCGGCCACAAATTGGCAATTACACTCGAAATCTTTCCAGACTAACCGCTGGATCTACCCCTAGAGTATTGGGTACGCACCAACCCCATCGTTGGACGCGAGGAGGAATACGTTTCTACTCAGCAAGCAAAAAAGAAGCGACCGAGGCGAAGAAAAGCGCACCCAAGAAGACGGAAGACGGGATCTCCAATCTGGAGGGCGAAAATGAAAAGAAGGACAGTTCTACTTACCTTTTCGGGCGCCAGATCTCAACCTCGCAGATAAAGATGCTTTCGTCTCTCCTCGCGACAATTTGGCCGAAGAACAAACCCAGCTTTAAGGTCAGAGTGGTGGTAGCATTGCTGTTGTTGGTTGGGTCCAAGCTTTTGAACGTGCAGGTGCCGTTCTTCTTCAAAAGCATCATAGACGAAATGAATGTGGACTTTGTCGGCGAACTCGGAACGGTCGGAGCGGTGATGGGCGGCATGATTTTGGCATATGGAGGTGCCCGTTTCGGTGCGGTGCTCTTTGGAGAGCTCCGGAACGCCGTGTTTGCCCTGGTGTCACAGCTGGCTATCAAGAAGGTCGCCAATAACACTTTCAAGCATTTGCTCGACTTGGACCTTCAGTTTCATCTCCTGCGGCAGACAGGTGGACTTACTCGAGCCATTGATAGAGGTACAAAAGGTATCAGTTACGTGCTCAGTGCCATGGTGTTCCACATCATTCCTATCACCTTTGAGATCACCATGGTGTGTGGTATTTTGACGTACAACTATGGCGCAGCATTTGCGGGAGTCACTCTCTTAACCATGGCAGCATACTCGGTATTCACTATTAAGACCACTTCGTGGAGAACCGGGTTCCGGCGCCAAGCCAATAATGCCGACAACCAGGCTGCATCTGTGGCGCTTGACTCATTGATCAACTATGAGGCAGTCAAATACTTCAACAACGAGCTGTTCCAATGTCAAAAGTACGACCTGGCCCTCACGAAGTACCAGAATGCGTCGATTAAGGTGGCCACATCATTGGCGTTCTTGAATGCGGGCCAGAACATGATCTTCACACTGGCATTGACCGCCATGATGTACATGGGATGTCAAGGTGTGGCCTCAGGAGCATTGAGTGTGGGTGATTTGGTTTTGATCAATCAGTTGGTGTTCCAGTTGCTGGTACCGCTCAACTTTTTGGGCTCCGTGTACCGTGAACTTAAACAGTCATTGCTCGACATGGAGAATTTATTCCAACTCCAGAACTACGACATCAAGGTGAAAGAAATCCCCAATGCGCCAAAGTTGGCGCTCAACCCAATTTCACCGGGTGAAATCAGGTTTGAAAACGTTACTTTTGGCTACCACCCGGACAGACCTATTCTCAATAACCTTTCCTTCACCATTCCATCGGGCCAAAAAGTGGCCATTGTGGGTCCATCGGGCCTGGGAAAATCCACAATCTTGAAGCTTGTTTTCCGGTTCTACGACGTCACATCCGGTCGCATCTTGATCGATGGACAGGATATCACCAAAGTCAGTCTCGAGTCGTTACGGAAGGCCGTGAGCGTGGTTCCACAGGAAACTCCACTTTTCAACGACACAATCTTGGAAAACATTCGGTATGGCCGTTTGAGCGCATCCAATAGCGAGATTATGGACGCCATCGAAAAGGTAAAGTTGACCAAATTGATTGACGAGCTTCCTCTTGGAGTCGACACTATCGTGGGTGAGAGAGGTCTTATGATCTCAGGAGGTGAAAAACAACGCCTTGCCATTGCCCGTTTACTCCTTAAGCAATCTCCTATCACATTTTTTGACGAAGCTACTAGTGCTCTTGATACACATACGGAGCAGTCGCTTCTTCGAACTTTGAGGAGTGTGTTCCACGACTCTCAAGCCACGAATGTTCTGATTGCACACAGGCTTCGTACCATTGCCGATAGTGATAAGATCATTGTGTTGAACAAGGGCTCGGTGCAAGAAGAGGGAACCCACAGTGAGTTGCTCAGCAATCCCGATTCGCTCTATGGAGAATTGTGGAACATCCAGGAAAACTTGGATATTGAAGAGGAATTGTCGGCCCAACCCGGAAACCGTACTGGCTAGTCGGACAGGGCATTGGACTGTTTGTCGGACGTGGCCAAGAAATGTCCATTTGTGGCAACATTTTGTACAGGACCGACGTCCATCTTTTCTTCCAGCTTCATCTTTCCAGCAATTCAATGAGCTTCTACGGCTTATTTTCTAATTGCTCATGACATTGAAATCAAATAAGCCACCGAGAGGCATGCATAAAACACGTAGACTAGGCCTTTTTATACGCTGACACACTGAAAAGTAGGTCGGACAATTGGTCGGGCGTGGATATTCAAAATATCCAATTGTGGCGATTTCGTACAGGACCTCCGACTATATATTTCCGCCTCCACGCCGATTTTCTCTCAAGTATTTTTCATCAAGAATATAATGTGTCGCCCAAGTCAGTGCTCTATTTGCTGTACGTAATCACAACCGCCTAAGTCTGATACATGCCATCCACTAACATTCAGCGAAGTCGTCCTGGACCGGTTGCGGTGCCCATATTGAATACGCCATGAGCTCTATTCCTAAGGAGGAATGGTGCACCTGTTTGCTGGCTGAAGGTGTCCGGGGTCTGTTCCCTCCTAAGAGTGGAACCGGCTTGAGCTCTGATCCCAAGCAATGACTGAGACCACGTACCCGGGGATTCTCTCTATTTTCCCTTTTATGTTGAGAGAGCGAGGCGCTGCAGAGGTGGCTTTAGATTTACTTAGTGAATGAAGGACTAATTTCCAAATGACGTAGAGAGGGAGATACACATGGAGAACAGTCGAGGCGGTCGCATAGCGCACATTTTCCCGTTCTGGGACGTCACGTGCGATGACCCCACGGGCCACTTATCTCCACAACTATGCGTCTGCAGATGCTTCATTCCACTCTCGCTCGGACAAAAGTGGACTCCTACGCCAAGACAAGAATTGGTCATCTGGTTCTGCGGTGATAAGCAAGGTGTTTCCGCAATTTGATATTCGTTTTTTTTTTTTATGTGTATATTTTTTTTTTTTTATAGCTCCAATGGCCTAGATTGCCGTATCAGAATCTTGAGACCGTCGTTTCGGAAAAAAAAAAAGAGGAGAAAGATAAGATTTCAATTACGTGGCTATGCAAAATCACTCCTCCCGTTCACCTGTAACGTTTTATCCGTGTATGATGTTCCTCTTAGGCCCGGCATAATGCATAATCTGCGCGGAGCCGCATGATAAGCTGGAAACTACATGAAGCCTACCGCCTGTGCGAGCATAAAAAGGCTCCAATCGCACTGCACAGTCATATTCACCGACATTTCCACTATCTCTGGGAAGACGGTGTTGATGCCATGACCATTCCAAGGAGTGTTGTGAAGCTCGGGCAAGCGAAAGGAAGCTGGACTTCTACCGGAAAAATCGGTGTTTCACTGCCTGTGGCTCCAAATCGGTCGTCGGGTAATGACGAAAGCTCGCTCGAGATTGATCGGTCCGACCAAATTGCGCTTTTGATTCTTCAAACTGTTTCAACCAGAGGTGATACTATGCTGTCATGGGAACTCTGAGTGATGTTGTTCTTTCAACAATTGGTGTTATTTCTTTTATGCGATCTAGTTCTATGTACACGGAAATTTAATGCTCAATACTATATCTTCACATGGAAAACTTCTGCACCACATCGCTGTAACTTGAGGCAATGGCCCTTTTCTCCACATTGTCTTCCTCCACTGCTTGCCATCTATCGGTAAGCTGGTGGGGTGGGAGCAGCTTCGATTTTTGTTTCACAAATTCCTCCGCTTCGTTCTTTTTGTACTGCATCACTTCTCCCAACACGAGTCGGGTGATATTGCCCACAGTAATTCCAATTTGCTTGGACCAGTCGGATCCCTTCCGCAACGACCTTTTCACCCACAGGTCATAGTTAACCTTATACCATGCCCAAATCATCCGTTTTGCCTCAACGTCATGATGATATTTGAATCCAATCAAAGCAAACTCAATCAACTTCGAGTCGATATTGTTGCCCACAAAGTGCAATGTCTTGGAAAGTAATTCTGACTTGGATGTGAACGAGAGAGAAGACACAGCAGCCGTTTGAAGCTCTTGTATGCTCCCGTTACTGTGCTTCAAATTCGAGACATTAGAGTTCTTGGCAAGACTGAGGACCTGCTTGTACTCGTTCATGTTAGCGCTCATCATGGTCACATTGAACATACTGGTGAACAATTCCTTAGCAATGAACTTATTGGATACACCCGAGCTGAAGAAGTTCTTGAAGATTTTCTTGCAAACACCTTGTGCCTCCTTGTTAGCGCTCGCAAGCTGGAGAACCATGTTTCTCACCTGGTACTCCGCCACATTGTAGGATTCTTCCACGTCCATGATAGCCTCCCACCCTCCAAGCTTTTTGAAGAGCTTTGAACTGAAGCCATCCAACCATCTCTTAAATTCAACGTAGTTGGTGAAATGCACAAAAGTCGTATTGATAATCTCCAAGTAGTCTAATGCGCATCTCAAAACGTTGTAATCGACAGTCCAGGTTTCTCCAGCGAGTGCCTCACAGATATCGATTAGCATTGTTAATTGGGCACTGCCAAAAAATTCAGAATCTTCGGTCGGTATTGGCTGTCCCAAAATCTTTCCGTAATCGTTGATTATGCCAATCAAGTCTAACGCTGATAGCATGTTAGATTCCACTCGCTTAATCAAAATAGACTCAAAAGATGGATCATATACCGTCTTATAGTAGAATTGCTTTTTGTGATTGAGGCACACCAATTGAGAAGGTGGAATTTCCAAATCCATCGATCTATCAGAAAGAATAAGGTTCACATTCTTGAGCTCACCATTGTCAGTCAAAACCGATAAAGCCAATGGAACATGGAAAGGTTGGTTTTCAAGACCAGCTGTGGCGGCATTGTCATTGAACAAAAAGCGGCTTTGCTCCACCTTTATCTTATTGTTGATAACCTTGACCTTCACCAAAGGGTAACCTTGGTATCTGGTCCATGTTTGTACAAAGCCCAAAACGTCAAAAGACGTAGATTGATTCAAGACATTCCAAAACTCGAATGGCTTGATATTTTGATGCTTATAAGCTTCGAAGACCTTCTTCAATCCGGCAAAAAAACTGTCAAAATTCGTTTCGTCCTTTTCTAGATTGAATAACGTAGCAATCATGTTAATGAGTACCATTCCCTTTTCATAGGCACCCTTCTCAAAGATTGTGCTGGTCTTTGCGTTAAAATCCACATTTAATTTGTTCATGTGCTCGTAAAGACTAGGAATAGGGTTATCAAGGAAACAATCCGTATCCATGAGGGCCTCAAGAGCATTGACTTTGGCGAGCTCGTAATCGTCACCATCGGATGGTTCGATTCTTGCCAATGATAGAAGGTAGTTACCCACCCAAGTAGCAAAAGCTTCAATCAACCACATGTATTTCCAGTCATCGAGAGTAACCAAGTTCCCGATCCATTGGTGTGTCAATTGATGGGCAATGAGTTGTCTAATCTGAAACTTGCCGGCATCATCGGCAAAACCTTCGTTCATCAAAATGCTATTCCGAAAAATGGTGACCATACCCCAGTTTTCCATAACCCCGTCGCTCAAGAATGGAAGCGTGACGAGATCAAACTTTTCCAACGGGTAATCCTCGCCAAAAACTTCCACGAACTTAGGAAGAAGGATCTTAGCCACATTCAATGCGTAATTGATTGAGGATCCGTCGCCTTTGGTGACATAGGCCCGAATAGGCACAGAAGTACCTTCACATTCCACCAATTGAAGATCTCCAACGACAAAGCCAAAGATGGACGGAGCAATTGGCGGGGTTGGCTTGAATTGGTACACAGAATTTTCAGTCATATCCACGACGGTAGATTTTGCAAGCATGGCATTGGAAACCACCTTAAACAACGTACTTGTGGTGATAGTTAGCTCGATCGGCACCTTCAATGTAAGCTCATCAATCACCGGGAAAATAGTGCGACAACCATATGGTTGACAATGAGTGGCCACAACGAAGTTGTCGGACTTGCCTTCAATGGAGTCTGAGTAGTTAGTTTTGAAAACACCATATGTGTCATCTTTGAACGTCTTAATGGTGTTGATGCAGCCCATATACGAAATGGAGATTGCCAAGTCTTCGTCTGCAATGTCCGAAACGGCAATATCCGGAGTGGAGAAGGACACGATCTTCTGATCCCGCAAATTGGTGACTTTCAACAGAATTTGAGAGTCATTTAAAACCAAAGACGCTTTGGTCACCACGAGTTTGTGGGCATGGAGAGCCAAAGTGAAGGTTGAGGGCACTTCAGTGCATCGAGCGTTGGGAAGCAAAGGAATGAGCACGGAGCCAGAGAAATTTGGCTTGGTATGATCAATGGAGAGATTCAATTGGTAAGACTTGGGGAGAAATGCATTTTGGAGCACAAGGGTGTCCACGGAACCAGGAGCGGCCATTGGTAGCGCAGTACTAGGTGATGGAAAATTTTGGAGAAACCGAAAGCGAGTTCGGGATGTATGGGTTTTGTGACCGGCGATAGTGAGTAACAGAAGAGGAACATGATTGACATGATGCGCAGGCAGCAACGCTGCGCACCCATAGAAATGCGAATCATGTGATAATTCCCGCCCAGGAGGAGCAGCAGCCAAGCCATCATTGTAGTGGAAGTCGCCGTAGCATACAGTCTCCATGTAGTCAAGTAGAGGGTGCGCGGAAGTCTTTGACGAGAGTGCAGATAAGTATACCGCTTGAAGAGCAGGGAACCGGATGGAAGGGGATGCAGTCGCGAGTAACAGCTGCAAGTAATGTTGGAATCTGCTGGTATTAAATAGTGAGAGTGCATCGTGGGAAAAGTTACTGGATGCTAGCAGTGGCGGAAGATTTTGGCGGTGTAAGAGAGACTGCGAGGCAGGCGTGGCATACATGAGGTAGTGTGCCGGGCAGCATACACGGCTGCGAATAAGCCACATAACAAACATCCTGCTTGAGGTACGGCGATGCGGCTGAAACACGCGCCGCCTGCAGGACTTGGTTTCCAGGGCAACGGAGGCGGTGGTAACCTTACGGGTCATCTGGCGGAGGACGAGGGTCGGAGAGCGGGCGTGGAAATGGATCAAGCTTAGTCGGGGTGTCAAACCAACCACTGTAGTAAGGGAAGAGGAGCTGCAGGAGTGCAGGGATTTCCAATGGGGCCATGGTACTGCACACCGGCGGCATAGTTGCATGACATGTTATGGATCGTCAACGGTGTCTACATGGGACCCACCAAGGAGGTAAATGCGGCAGATAGTAAAACAGCGGATGGAACTCACACGCACAAACAAGCAAAAAAAAAAAAAAGAAAGAAGAAAATAGAAAAGTCGCAGAGGGTCACAGACTTCAAGACAACCGCCAGCAAAGTTTTGCGCAAATGGCCTTGTCCTCGTCCCGCTGGTATCGCCAAGGCCAAAGTAAAACGTAGCATTGGATTGGCCCCCGTGAAGCGCCGGAACCCGCAGGCACCGGCCAAGTACTAGCCAGCAGAAAAATAAAAGAGGAAACAAAGTCTAATCGGGCTAAACGCGGTGACCCAAGCGGGAGAAATAACACTGGGCCATTGTACGTCTGAGACCCGCGCCACAGCCGCCATGTGGGATTTCCGATAACATACCAGGAGCTAGCCGTGAATCCTGCATTTCCTCCGGGATATAAATAGGCACACGTATGTCTCAGTCATTTATTTTGACCATTGTTTTTTCTGGTGCATAGCAAGGCGTGACTTTACCATTAGCAAGTATGGGCATCAAGGATAAATTGAAGAGAACTTCCAAATACTTTGTGAACGAGCCCAAGGCGCACCTTGAGGCCAAAGAGGGAGAGACCACCGAGGCCAAGGAAGAGGCCAAGGAGTCTTCTACGAAGGGAGAGGCCAAGGAAGTAGCTGAAGCCGCCAAAACCAAAGAGTCTGGTGCATTGGCCTCGTCTGAAGGCGAGGCTGCAAATGCGGCGGACAAGGCTGCAAAAGAGGGGGGCGAAGTGGAGCCTGCAGTCGAGGGCGCTCTTCCCTCGGATCTGGCAGAGGTGCTTCCGGAGGTGAATGTGAGTGACGGCACCGAGCTTGGCGAGGCGGTGGAGGCTGCCGGCGACGTGGAGGCCAAGCCTGACGCGGCTGTGAAGAAGGCGGAGGAGGCTGCTCCGAAGGCGGAGGCGGAGGCAGGCAAGGCTACTAAGCCTGCAGACGCGGAATTGAAGAAGGGTGACGCGGCTGCTGCAGATGTGGAAAAGGCCACCAGCGGCAAGGAGAAGAAGAACGACTTCCTCAAGAAGTTGTTGAACAAGTTGCGCAAGCCGGCGCGCTCCACGTGAGGTCAACCTAATGTATTCCTGTTGTAATCTACGCCTATTGTTGTATGGATTGATGTACTTTCATGTGCGGTGTGAGGTGTGTCACGGTAGTGTGACGGTTACTGTGTAGTCCATTCCGGTAACCCGCTGCTCACTCGGGCGCTTGCTCGGGTGTTTTTTTGAAAATTTTTTTTTGAAAAAAAAAAAAAAAAGTTTACTCTGTTTCCTTTTTGCCGGCCGGTTCGCTGGTTTGGGTTCTTCGTGGTGGTTTCTGGCGTGGCATGTACTATAGCCGCGGCATATCACGCACAAGCCCTAAAATATGAGTATCAAGGTGCACACGGGAAAGTGCGGATAGCCGGCCGCTAAGACCTGGACCGAAAACTGCCACATGGGGCAAGTCACGTGACACACAGAACCTAGCATCTTTTTCTCCCTGGCAAATGGTCTCTTCTGCCGAACGCAATCGTGCCCACTGCAACAGGGAGCATATGAGATACTTTGGGAAGTAGAAAATTTCCTATCTCGCTTGTGCTCTGTTTAACGGCAGTTTGCTGAGGGGAAAACTTGCCTCAGATTGCCACTATCGCGCGTTAGAGAAACTTTACTGATATCACTCAAGATTCTCCCAACGAATATAGTTAAAAGACTAACATTCAGTTTTCGGTATTAGGTTTCGATCATATCTATCTTTGGCCAATTTTTCTTCTTTTATATTTTCTAACTACTTCTTTTGCTCCTTGACTGCAATTGCACCGTACATGTGTGTCATCTGGTCACCCGCGGTGGTTCGGGGCGTGCACTACCCACAATCTGCTGGCCGCTTTGTGATCCGTTCATCTTACTTAAAATTTCCTCTCTCTCTATTTCTTCCGCTGTAACGGTGTCTACCACATACCCATAAAGAGGGAGAAACCCATAACCAGCAATTCCCACGAGATTCATCCATTTACTGGGCTCTTTTTTTTCACCCCAATTCAACCGCTTTCCGTCCTTATCGTTCTCCTTTTTTTTTTTTTGAGGTGTATAAGCGAAGGCTAAGCACGCTGACATAGAGATCTTCTCCGTACAGAAAACAAAAGCGGCAATAGAAAAAAGAAAAAAAAAAAACCCCTCCTGATAAATTTTCGGTGGTATCTTAGCAATATTCCCCTCCGTCTTTTCTTTTTATGAACAACAATCTCTCTACTCATCAAACCAGAGTCGAGACTAAAATGATGGATTTGAGGGTTGGCAAGAAATATCGTATCGGACGCAAGATCGGCTCCGGCTCCTTTGGAGACATCTATTTAGGAACAAACATCATCTCCGGTGAAGAAGTGGCCATCAAGTTGGAAAATGTCAAGGCAAAGCACCCCCAATTGGAATACGAGGCTAAAGTCTACAAGGCCTTGAGTGGTGGTGTTGGAATTCCATTTGTTAGATGGTATGGAACGGAATGCGACTACAATGCCATGGTCATTGATCTTTTGGGCCCTTCGTTAGAAGACTTATTCAACTACTGCAACAGAAAATTCACATACAAAACTGTTTTGCTTTTGGCCGATCAACTTATTTGCAGAATCGAATACATTCACGCAAGATGCTTCATTCACAGAGATATCAAGCCAGACAACTTTTTGATGGGTATCGGAAGACGCGGTTCCCAAGTCAATGTAATTGATTTTGGTTTGGCCAAGAAGTACAGAGATCCAAGAACTCACTTGCATATCCCTTACAGGGAAAACAAAAATTTGACGGGTACCGCCAGATACGCATCGGTCAATACTCATTTAGGTATAGAGCAGTCTAGAAGGGATGACTTGGAGAGCTTGGGTTATGTCTTGATCTATTTCTGCAGAGGCTCTTTGCCATGGCAAGGCTTGAAGGCTGCGACAAAGAGACAAAAGTACGACCGCATTATGGAAAAGAAGATGACCATCCCTAACGATGTGTTGACCAAGGGTTTGCCAGGTGAGTTTTTGGAGTACATGAATTACGTCAAGAATTTGAGATTTGATGACAAGCCTGATTATCCGTTCTTGAGAAAGTTGTTTAGAGACTTGTTCAAGAGAGAAAACTACAGATACGACTACGTTTTCGACTGGACGTTGTATAAGTTCCAACAGGAAAGACAGCGTGAACAGTATAAGCTAGCTGATGGCCAAACTGACCCCAACCAAACCAACCAGGCTATTTCTCAACAAGCACAACAAATACAACAACAACCACAGCAGCAGCAGCAACAACAACAACAACAACAACAGCAACAACAACAGCAACAGCAGCAACAGCAGCAACAGCAGCAACAGCAACAGCAGCAACAGCAACAACAACAACAACAACAACAACAACAACAACAACAACAACAACAACAACAACAACAGCTCCATCCTCATCAACTGCAACAGCCAACTCTGCTCCAAGTTCCTGCTACGCAGGGTCATATTCATTTACAAAAGCATGTTGCCCAGACTCCGCAACAACAAGGCTTTTATATGGCTCAAAGCCGCCAATCACCACCAGATGGAACTGCTCCTCTAGGACGGTTAAATGATTCATCGTACCATCGCTCATTCGATCAAGGTGATGCCACCCAGAGAGCGACCAAGAATGCCAATCCCGCATGGATCTAGGCGCTACATGTGATTGTATTTCAGTTCTTGGAATTTATTGTTTAATTGGGGAGGTCAAAGCAATTAATTATTGCATTCATTAGAGGCAAATCGCAGTGTAGATTTGAGGTTTTTCTAGTATAATAATACATACCGATTGCTTAGTCGACATTATCAGCATCTTTAGCTGGAGCATTGGAACTCACGGTTTCTTGGTTTTGCAAGCCGTTGTTAAAAGCGGCACCCAAGAAGTCGAAAATATGCTTTCCCTCTTTTGTGGCAGCTCCAGAACCTTTGAAGGTATCGAGGAACTCGAAAAATCCGTGAAACACATTTTCCTTAATCTCCTCAGAGTAAATCTTGTCGTAAATATTCTTCATCTTGAATGCATCCATCTCCTCTTGGTACCGAGAGAAGTCAATTTTGTTGTAGCCCATATCTTCCAACTTTTCGTTGTAAGTTTCGTACACAGGACACTCCAACAACAAACCCAAGGCTGGTGCTTTGGGAATGTTGATCTTGGCAGGACCGAAGCAATCGCTAATACGAGTAATTGGGCAACCGGTTCTCACAACCAAAGATGCCATACAAATCATCTTTCTGATTTGGTGCAACATGAACGATTGGCCGTGGATCTTGATGGAAATCCACTCGGTGCCTTCAATGATAAAAGGATCGGAAACAGAAGTTCCCTTCATAAATCTGCGCGCACTAGGGTCCTTGTAGGTTTTACCCAAGGTGAAGTTGTGGAAGTTGTGGGACCCTTCATACTGCTTCATAGCATCCTTGAACAATTGGAGCTTCTCAGCGCTAACACGGTAGTCTCTGCGACAGCTGTTTTCCACACCTCTGATCTTTTTGACCAACTTTCCCCATTCCGAAACTTCACCATTTTCGTCGTAGTAATCCTTCTTGGAATCCTCCTGGGTGGAAACTTCGGCAGTTTTCTCAAAAACCTGTTCCAACTCTTCTTGGGTCACCTCGCTCTCGACGATCCTCTGTCTAGTAGTGTTCCACCATTCCACATCTGGATCGTCTCGGAGAATGCCAGGATGTTCCTCCCTGCTTCTTTCAATCAAGTTGAACAAGCTGCTCTTGGGTCTTGGGGGAAGCAAACTGTGGGTGGGCAACAAGTACTCGTAGATTCTAGAAGAGCACAATTTTCTGCAGTCAAACGACCGGTTCACACGCTCAATGCCCCACACACGAATTTTTTCTGGAAGATGGCTATTGATCTTTTCCATGATGTTCTCGTCCTCGACGATGAGCTTACAAGAAATGACATTACCCGCGGCATGGACACCCTTATCTGTTCTCGCAGCTCTCATGAAACCATTCTTCTTCAAGTCAGTAGAGTTTTCCTGGGAAATAGCGCCGGCAGCAACAAGCGCCTTGAAGATCTCGGCCTCAATTGTTCTCACGTCTGGGTTGTTCTGGATCTGCATTCCATTATAACCGGTTCCGCAGTACCCAATCATACATGCTACCTTTTTCTTGGGCTTTCTTTCCGATTTAGGGAGAGGATTGCCCTCTTCATCTAAGCGTGGAACCCACTCACTGCTGAGTTAGTTGTCTGTTTTGCTAAGGCTTGCGCCATCATGGAATCAAAACTTACCTACGAATTCTTATTGTCTCTTTTCGAGAAGCCTTTTTGTCTGCCACCTTCATTTCGGGAATTGTTTTGGCGAGGTTTCTTGGTAGCCGGAGAAGGCTCTGAGCTTTCAGCCACCACGTCATTGGTTGGGACGGTTCTTTTCTCTTGAGCCATCGTGAATGTTCAGAAAATTTCTCTACTCCATCGCTGCTACCAAAACTGGAGGGGGATGTACGGGTGCAAAAATAGTGTTCCCGAGATGGACCCACTACGACGACAGAAATAAAATCAGAAAGTTCACTTAAGAGGGCCGATCCGGTAAAAAGGTGTGAAAAGTGCATCCTCTCGCTATGAATGATGCTTTTATTGCCCCGGAGAAAGTAGCACACGCCGTATCATACTCCACCGTGGCACGTGACCATATCTCCAAGGTGCAAAAAAAATTCGAGATGACCTTGGACTTCACACCCTTCTACACGCCAAACATGAGATCCTTGACGGAAGAAGAAACGAAGGTCGTTTTCGAGAAGTTGGCCAATTATATCGGCAGAAACATCTCTTTTTTGATCGACAACCCCACAAACCCTCATGTGTTCAGACTACAAAAAGACAGAGTCTACTATGTGGCCGAGACCGTGGCCAAGTTCGCCACTTCCGTTTCTAGAGAAAGATTGATGGCTCTTGGAACTTGTTTCGGTAAGTTTACCAAGACAGGAAAATTTAGATTGCACATCACTGCCTTGCCATACTTGGCCCAATACGCCAAGTTCAAGGTTTGGATCAAAACCAACGGTGAAATGCCGTTCTTGTACGGTAACCACGTGTTGAAGGCTCATGTCGGAAGAATGTCCGAAGACATTCCTGAGCACGCAGGTGTCATTGTGTTCTCCATGCATGATGTGCCTCTTGGTTTTGGTATATCTGCCAAAGCCACCACCGAAGCGAAGAACTTGCAACCTACATCTATTGTTGCGTTCAGACAAGGTGACATTGGTGAGTATTTGAGAGAGGAGGACACTTTATTCACCTAGGAGCCGGAACGGTCCTCTTTTCTGTAATTTTAGCATTCAATACATTTACATCGACTACTCTTTTTTCAAAGAAGCATATATCTACCATATACCCTCGTAAAGTCTGTTCATAAGCCTCAACTGACTCCATTATTTACATTGAATTCCTATATACATGCATCTAGAACACCAAGTGGTTGGCCTTCAAGAGAGAGCCTGGGTTGCCAGACGAGAGAAAGTAGGTGGTTTGCACAAGATTCTCGAGTTGCGAGGCAGGGTCGGCACACTCGATAAATTCACCAACCTTTGGAGCGGCCTTATCTTGCAGAGGATCATCGAGTGCTTTGAGGGAATCCTTGGCAGCGTAATCTCTGATTTGCAACGCACCGCATTGGTCCCAGAAGGTCAACAAGGTTCTGGTTTGGTCCTTGGAGAGGTTCTTCAAAATGAATGGTTGAACACCGCCGTTGGAAAGCATAGATTCGGCGAATTGAACATCGCATTGCTTCTTCTTGTCGTATGGGTCATGCTCTTGCAAGCCCAAACCAACTCTCAAGGTCTTACACTCTCCAAGGTCCTTACTCTCTGCAAGCAATAAACCTCCCTTGGCAAAAGAAAACTCACCGCTAACAAGCTGTTGGATGAAATGGCCAACCTCAAATTGCGTGAAGTGGATTGGGACCATGTTGGGGTGAAAATACTTAGTGTAAGGTTCAGCAATCAATGCATTGAAATTGTCGATGGAGACCAAAACGGGAAACTTCTCAGAGTGGGCTTTCAATTCCTGAATCAAAAACTGGAACGCTTCAGATGGGCCAACCAAACCAAAGTCGTGATTAAGCAACATAAAGTCGTAAACCGTGTTTTCTCCCTTTTTCAAGTTGTGCTCCACCTTCTTGGCAGTGAAGCTGATGTCTCTGGTCAAAGGCATCTTCTTCAACACCTCTTCGTTAGCAGCACGCAACTTCTTGATCCATCTCTTAGTGAACATTGGTTGTTGGTACTTCTTCATCTTTCTGTTCAAGACGTAGTCACTAGAACCCTCCACGATTCTCTCGGGGTGATCGATATGAAGCAAGACAACATCCTTGTTAAACTTAGAAATAGCCAAGGCCTGGGTCTGGGCAACCACAGTAGACTTACCCACACCCTTTTCACCAAGCAAGCACAAACGGTTGTTCAAACTGGAGTTGTCCAATTTGTTGACAAAAACATCGTTCACCTCGATGGTGTTGTCGGTAACCAATGAAACAGGGTTGCGGAAGAGTTCATGATGCTGTAAGCTTTTGAAGGAACCCAAGTCCTTCAATTGTTTTTCCACTGCACCGTCATAACGGGTGACACTAGAATGAATAGACTTCAAGCTGTCGTATCTCAATGGGCTCAAACTGAGAGCAGAAAGATCTTGGGCAAAGTTCTCAAATTTGAGACGGCTGACAGCATCTCTGAAGTTCAAATGGGTCATACCACCCTTCTTGACCTTCTCCTTCACCTCCTTGGACTTGAATCCCAACTTCACCTTCTTTTTACCTGCTGGGGCGGCAGCGTTGGCCGTAGCAGAAGCACTGAAAGCTCTGAAGCTTGCTGTAACAGAGCCTACTTGAACTCTTCTGCACAAGCCAGATCTGACAACAGCTGATCTCAACATAATGGTGCTGGTGCTATTCTATGGTGTGTTTGAAGTGACGAGCGAAATTTTTCGTGGTAGAGAAATCCTGCACGTGACCATTTTGGTCCGAATCAGTGGTAGGAGTTTTCCTAAAGGTATGCTGTTTTGTGATAGCTATCCTAAACCCGAGTGAAATTGTCTACGATTGCCTTGCTGGAAACTCGTAAATTTGCTCGTAGGAACTCGGCCCTCTTGTTGACTCTACGTCGACTTAATGCCACTTACATAGGAGCAGACTACACCACAGCTCAGACGAATACAACTATAACATTCACAGTTTCTGTTAGCTTCGAGTAATTATTTCTATTCTTTCGAGTAAATAACTCCTCTGTGGCGGTGCTAAGGGATTGTCCTAGACTATTGCAAAGCCCTAAAAAAATTGCACGTATAAAGTAGGCGCACTACCCCATGTAAGTTCATCACTATATAGGAAAATTTTCCACCATATTTTCTCACCTCAGGGAAGGAAAAATGTGGTTGAAGTTGGAGACGTACAAATATTTAACATGATATGTTTCAAAGCTTATACTAAAGAATCTCTCTTATGCAACGTTGCTAAGCAGCAAGTTCGCTTTTACACTAAGAAAAAGAAACAACTCATTTCTTCAAGACATGGGAAAACGCTAGATGCTAAGCCCACAGAAAAGAAGAGCAAATTGTTTGCCTTTGGCAATTTTGCCTCGTTGCAAAACCCAAGAAAAGCCGAAATCTCGAAATCCGAGACGGTGATTGATAAGATCGGCTCGTTTGATTCCCTTAGGATCTTCCCCACGGTTCGTGCGGCGATGATCAAGGAAATCAAACACGGGTACAATTTAAGAAGCAGCTATGTGGCAAGCAAGGATGAATTAGAAATCAAGCCTTCGCCGGTCCAGATTGCAGCGATCAAGAAAATAAACCAGCCTAGGAAAGTTTCACTGAAACAAACTGAAAATGCTAAGGGGAGCGAAATTCTCAAAGAGTTGATGCAAGATAATGAGTCAAAGAAGCTCAAGGTTTTTACGATTGCTGCTGAAACAGGTTCGGGTAAGACTTGGGCATACTTGGCATCTATTTTCTCGAAGCTCAAGGAAGACGACGCGGCTCTATTCAACAAGAGCAAAAAGCTGTACAGTGAGGCTAAACTTTACGAAACTATACGAGCAGTCATCTTGCTTCCAACTCACGAGTTGGTTGACCAAGTATTTGATACGGCTCGGCGTGCTTCCACTACTCCAATCGACTTGAAAACGGATGTGGACGCGAAGGCGCTTCAAGCATCTGGCTTCAAGGAGTTTTTAGACTCCGAGGACTCCAATACATTGGGTTTTAACGTCGTGAAATGGGGCGCTGGCGATTCACATGAAAGGCTTTTCCTGCTGGCGAAGCATGGCCGTATTGACGTTTTGGTCACCACTCCAGCTAAAATTCAAGGTTTGGCGAAGTTGACCAATATTCCACGACAATTCAGACTTTTCAACTTTGTTGAATATTGTGTGGTTGATGAGGCTGATACTCTCATGGATAAGTCATGGTTCCAAGATACGTCTACCGTGTTGAGACGTTTCAACAGACTCAAGGATCTTATCATGTGCTCTGCGACAATTCCCAAAGAGTTCAGTAAGACCTTGAAAACCATGTTCAAGGATGAAAGCTCGGTCATCCCGATCGTCACACCGCTGATTCATAAGATCCCCAAACAGATTGTTTTGAAAGTCATCGATGCCCAGCAGTCACCATACCATGGCTCGAAATCCAGATGCTTGGCCCAAGCGCTTTATGCCATCTACAACGATGGGTCAGAGGCTGGTCATGTTAAGAGAATCTTGGTATTTGTGAATGAGAAGAAGGATGTCGAACCTCTTGTTGAAACTCTCGTGACGAAGTACGGCCACAAGGCTGCAGATATCGTTGCAGTGACCGGAAAAGACTCGGCAGTTGAACGGAGCGAAAAAATAGACCCATTCATTCGACCAGCGACTCCACTAGAAGATGATCCTGATGGAAGTAAAGTCAAAGTTCTAGTGACGACAGATTTGTTAGCACGAGGATTGAACTTCCTGGGAATCAAGAATGTTATTCTTATGGATGTCCCAAGAACTTCGGTGGATCTCATTCACCGTGTGGGAAGAACAGGAAGAATGCGCCAGTCTGGAAGAGTTTTTATCATCATTGATAAAAAGTCGAAAAAGTCTTGGATTAAAGGCTTACCAAGAGCCATTAAGATGGGTTCCACCATTGGATAAATGATCTTTCATTTACAAAGGGTATGTGTTGTTTCCGACAAGGCCTTTTTCTGTGATGATTAAAAAAGATTTTTAGACGTTAGACTACCTAATTTTTTTGAGGAGAAATCTAAGATATCTGATCATTTTCGCCTTGTCAATTATGTGGTTTTTGGTCCCTATACTAACAATAATCAGCAGTGCCTGATCACACGTCAAATTTTTTTCTTTTTTTTTTTCTTTTTTTTTTTTTTTTAATTAAAAAAAAAGCTGTCAGCTCATTATCAGGTATGTTTTTTTTCCCCTACAAAGTGATCTACGTGTTTCATGATGAACAACTTGATTTCGAACGCTTGACTTCCGAAATATATTGAGGAAATCGTCTTGTTATTTAATTATCTGATTCAACACGAAGACTTCGAATTTAGTCTTGATATTCAATTACTAACCATTAGCCGGCTTTTTACCCCCTCAAATCTTGTATATACATAGTCAATGGCATATAGCATAGATTGCGTCCTTGAGTTTACTTTGTAGAATCCCGTCGGAAGTGCGTAGCTAAGTCCGGTCTCTCCGTCGACCTCACCTTAAGATACGGGCGGTGTGATCGCGTCACGTGCAAAGTGTACATCCCGCTTGGCTCTTCCCCACCACCGTCTTAAATGCAAACCTTATGGCGATAGGAATAGGCTACCGATTCTTCACCGCATTCAATAGATCGAGCCGATTGCACTCTACTAAAGTCTTTTCAACGGATAAACTGAAGTTGTACTACAAAATGACGTCCCGTCGAACCGCTCTCCAATCACCAGCCGAGGAGATCTACTTCGGCAAGGAAGCAGTCAATCGGGTGTCTTTCCTTCGGGAAGACGCTGAGTTCATCACCAATTCTGTGTTCCATCCCAGTACCCGGTTCATTTTCTACGAGAATGGGAATCCATTGGTGAACAAGGATGCGGAGAAAAGCCACTTGGTCATTCTCACCAACGGAGACGACCAGCTATCTACGGTGGAAGGCGCAGATATCGCGAGCACTGAGAAAGGATTGATGACCAATGACGGCAAGTGGGAAAAGATCTTACAAACGTGGAGCAACGACAATAAGGAGCAAACCCTCGCCTTGAGAGATGCGGGCAAGCCTTCGTTCTTGTTCTTGGGAATCAAGGACCAGAGTGTAGGGGTAGACTTGCAGCAATTGAAGTTTGAAGAGACAGAAAAGTATTTAGACCACCAAGGCAGATACTCGGGCATTCCATACTACGGTGTGGACTTGACCCACTCGCCCGAGGTGTCGGAGGCAATCAAGAACCACATTGTGGCCCATCTGACGGTGACAGAGAAACTGTTGATCTACACCAACTCCAGAAAGCACACGATGGCGTTCACGCAAGACGAGAGCGCGTTGTTCAGCCACGGCAAAATGTACTTTGACTGGCTTGGCCGCAACCGCTTCTGTCCCGGCTGCGGGTCCAAGGTGATTCCAATCCACGCCGGAGGGAAGCTCAGATGCACCAACGACGTCAGCGTGCAAAGCGACGACACCACGGTGTACGACTGCCCGGTGAAGAATACGTCGGTGTCCAACGTGTCCTTCCCCCGGACCGACGCCGTGGTGATCACCGCCATCACCGACAAGGCGCGGACTAAAATGTTGCTCTCGCTCAACAAGAGATATGCATTCACCAAGATGTACTCGTGCACGTCCGGGTTTATGGAGCCGTCCGAAACCGTGGAGGTGGCCACCAAGCGGGAGATTTGGGAGGAGACCGGCGTGGTGTGCGACGACATCCAGATTCTCATGACCCAGCCGTGGCCGTTCCCCGCCAACTTGATGATCGGATGCGTGGCCACGGTGGACTTCAACGGCGAGAATGAGGTGATCCACTTGGGCCACGACCGGGAGTTGGCGGACGCGCGGTGGTTTGACCTCTCGTTTGTGCGGAAACTTGCCAATGGCGAGCACACCGACGCTACTAACCCGGAAGGCATCATTCTCCCCACAGACATCTCGGTGGCGTTTTTGTTGATCAAGCATGTGTTGGACAGTGCGGAGGCGAAGCTTTAGCGCACTGGCCGCCGCTAGACATTTCTACGGTGCTGCCACGGGAATCATATATACACCTACCGGCCATAGTGTCGACCGGAATAAAATCCCGCCAAACCAGTAGTACCCCGCCTGCATGGCTCCAGGTGGCACCAGGGCCCCACGTGCTGCCACACCGCCACACGACGGTCGTTTCGGGTATACACGGGCGCTTCCGATAGGCGGGTCTGTCTACGCATATATATATATATATATCTAAATATAAATATATATAGGTGGATACCTGTACCGCGCAGTTGCATCCGCCACTTTAAGCACCGGAAGTTCCGCCGCTACCGCGCTTGGTAATTCGCACCCACTCCAACCACCAGTCTCGTACCCACCATGACCCGGAGCAGCGAGTGCTTGGTTATTGGCCACAGAGGGTTCAAGGCCCAGTATACAGAAAACACGCTTTTTGGTTTCGGCAAATGCTTTGAAACCGGAGCCACCGTGTTTGAGACCGATGTGTGGACCACAATCGACGAGGTGTTGGTCATTTCCCATGACGTCAACACCAAGCGCATCTTCTGCGATGCCGACGGCAACGAGGCAGACTACAACATTCTCCAGAGCTACTACGACGACATCAAGGACCTCCGCACCATCCAGTCGGGTGAGTTGATGCTCACGTTCAGACAGCTTTTGCGCTGGTTCCGCGAGTACGTACAAACCCACGACGAGGCCACATCCGAGCACCGGATCATGCTCGACCTCAAAAACGCCAATCCCCCCAGGTTGTTGCGGTTGATCGTGCGTGATCTTTTGGAAGTCCACGACGACTTGTCCTGGTGGTTTCCCCGCATCCAGTGGGGCGTGTGGAACTTGCGCTTCATCAAGTACTTGAACCAGGATCCATACTTCCAGGACGTTTTTGGCGCGGTTAAGCCCGAAGGCGGCTTGGCCCACTTTGACATTCTCCACATCTCTGTCAGCTGGCAGGACTCGTTGAACTACTTGGCGTACAACGAGTACGTCGACGCTTTGCCCAATGACAGGTTCAAGTTCAAGGTGACTGCCGTGTCCATGATCTACATCGCCACGTGGTCCTCCGACTTTCTCACCAAATTCATGCCCGCGCTCCAGAAGCAGGGCCTAAAGTTTTACTCCTGGACCATTAACACCCTCCCCCAGCTCAAGTACTTTTGCGCCTTCAACACCACCTACAATGTGAAGGAATACGGTGTGATCACTGACTCGCCTGACAAGATGATGAAGTTTGTCGGAGAAGTGGAGCAAGAGCAAAGCAATTCGGGTGACGAGAACAAGTCTCTAGTTCCCCAGCAGCCCGTGGTTCCGTTCAAGTTCAAGTTCTTCCACTTTTTGTATGGCGGGTTCAAGTTGTGGGCTGGTCTCAGACGGATACCTGGAGCTTCCCAGAGCTTTGACGAGCGTGTGGACCCACTGGAGATCCTCATAATCCGCCCTAGCTTAGCTCAGCGCCTCTTCGCCTTCTTGCAGCACCGTGGAATTTTCTAGCATGGACAAGTCTGGTTACGTTCGATACATGGATCATAGAAAATAGAAGATATGATTAGATTGCCCTTACAAGTCTGAAATGTGTAGCTTGCCGTATATCACCATGGATTTCTCTATCTACTTGTTAGTCACAACTAAACACATCATCATATTTGGCCCTTGCTGTAAGAAGTGCATTTTCTGAATTTATGAATTTATCTATGGGTACTACATGTCGCAGTTCGCACCCATGTCAGAATCCCATCGCACACCATCTCAACCATCTATTCACATGTTCAGTTCTCTTCTACCTAAGCCACAACATGCAGCCCATGAGACTATTCCGGTGGTTTTTCTTAAAGACCCTGTACGCTCGGCTCTTGTTGTGGTGTCGGAAAACACCTCGCTCAAACCACAACTCATCCCCAACCCCAATGCGACTGAGAGAACGCTAGCAGAACTATACGTTGACGTCAATGGGACTGTGGATTATGCCAAAACGGTTTCGCTATCTCAAGATAGCTCTCGAGCAGTTCAAGCGTCGTACGAAGATACTATTCCATTGAAAGAAAAGTACCCCAACTTGAAGCACCATTTCCCCCGCTACACTTTGCAAAACTGTCCGGACGACAGCTTGGCGTCGGTATTGGAAAGCACAAGACAGGTAATCAATGACTTGATTGCCAAGAATGCAGGTGTATCGGAAAAGTCCGCCGAACCCACCTTCGTCACCTACACACCTAGTGGCATAGACGAGACCGAAGACCGCGGTAGAACGATAGAAATTAGAGACTATAAGGAGGACCCCATGTTGCCTCCTAAGTTCAAGCTCCGAAAGAACAGACACAAGGATCCATCTCCACCTCCGCCTGTGTTGAAACCCACCTCCACCGTTAAGGTCACCAAGGAGTTGAAGGATCAGTGGAAAATCCCCAGCGTTGTTTCCAACTGGAAGAATAACCAGGGTTTTGCTATTTCCTTGGACAAAAGAGTCAAGGCTGCTAGTGGTGGGGGAATTGCGGGAGAAGCTACTATCAACGTGGAGAAATTCGGTCTGCTTTCTCTGGCATTGGAAGATGCCCACAACAAGGCTAGAGACGAAATTCGCATCAGAAACCAACAACGGAAGGAACAATCGATCCAGGAGCAACAGCAAAAGGAGGAGCAAATCAAGCAACTCCTTGAGCGCACTCGCATGGAAAGATCAAACGGTAAGCGTCCTGGAGACAGCTACAATTATGAAAGAAAGAAGTCTAGAAGGTAGTTAATATGCGTCGTTATAAACCCAATGTAATATTTACTTTTTGGAGCGTTTACCCCTAGGACGAGCCTTGTCTCCTCCTTCGTACAAAGAGCGATCAAGCGCCTCCTGTGCTGCTGAATTGACCCACTCCAAAACTCTAGTCGTGTGGTTGTCAACGATTTTTTTCCTAAGGGAGTTTTTCAATTCATCCAGTAGCTGCTGAAGCTCATCTATGCTTCCGTTCTGAATTGTCTCTTCCGCAGTTTTTTGTCTTTTGTTTGGCGTGTGCGCTGTTCTTCTTGGTTGACGCTTTCTAGGAGCAATGTCATCGCTGCTGTCATCGGTTTCGACATCGCTTTTGACTATTTTTTGCTCTTTCAACGCAGCCATTCTTTTCTTAACTTCCTCCGACTTTGCCTCAATTTCTAACGCATCTTTTGGAAGTTGATCCAACCAAAGTGCTTTTCTTCTCTTGGTGATGCTGCCTGTGAGGCCCTCTTTCACGCGAAGCAACTCCTTGCGTAACTGGGATTCTCTTTTACCCCAAGGGTTTAACCATTTCACAAGCATGTCTATCTGCTCCACTTTATCATAAAATCTCCATTGGCTACCAGAAACAAGGGGCTCGGGGGTTTCTTCAATAAATTTTCTTTGAATCGGGGTCAAGAGGGTGACGTCCTCATCTTTGGGAATGCCCCCAATCCGGTCTATAATCTCTTTCCCGTCAATAGTGATCGAGTTTTCGTTGTATGCCACGCCGAAATATTGCGCAGCTCTGGTGAAATTCTTGGGTAATTTTCCAAAATTCATCACCTGAAGGAATGAACCTCCATCTCCCAAATCAACTCCTTCTCCTTCCTCTTTGATTTTATCCTGTTCTCCTTTCTCATCAATTTCTACTTCTTGCTCGCTAGGTTCAAACTCATGCAAGACTGAAGAAACCTCCTTCTGGGTGAGATTAAGATTTATCTGTAAATCCATTGAAGATGGACCCTGAATCCAAAGTTTGCCCATGAGGTACGTTTCTCCGGTTATGTCGTCCTTTTCATCATCATCAACATCACTTTCTGGCTCAGGGTCTTCGTCGTCATCCGCCTCTCTCGAGAAATGAAGATTAGGCAACCCGTTGTTTTCAAACCACCAATATCTGTTGAAAAGTCGATCCTTACCTAGTAAACGAACCCTCTGGCAGTCCATTTCAGTAAACTTCGTCTCCACTTGCTTCTTCGACACTCTGAGTGACTTGATCTTCTCTATAGCTTCATCACGCTCTATCCAAAGCTTCTTAAAAGATTCATCAGATTCGCTTAATTCTCGTTCATAATCGGCCATTTCGTAGCTTTTTGTATTGAACCTTGGCTTTTTCTTATTGAATTGAGCCCATGATTTTGATTCATCCGCATTATTCGCAGCTTCAAGCAATTTATCGTGCAACGCGCTATGGATTTTGTTCGCTCCATCGACGGCTGATTTAAGATCCCTTATTGTATCTAATCTCGCACGTCTCAAAGTTGCACAGGTGTCCAAAGACTGGTCGATATAGTCTCTGACAAGCGAGCCATTCACCAACAATGATGTTAAGATGCGAAGGGTTTGAAGTCTCAAATCAAGGCTCATGTTTGTGTAAAATTCCTTGAGCACGGTGGATGGATTAGCATTGTTCAGTACAGGCGCGAGAACACTGAATACCTCACTGATCGTCTTTTGGTAGCTTGGAACATATTCCACTAAGGATAAAACGCCCAACAAAATAGTCTGCCAGTTGCCATCCTTAAAATTCCTTTTCCGAAGTCTGTCGTACCACTTGACGCTTCTATAATTCATGACAGAGTACGCATTATGGTCGTACTCTTCCTCTTCGTCAACATCTTCATCATCATTTTCTTCTTCGTCTTCGTCTACTTTTTCTTCTTCTTCTTCTTTTTCTTCTTCTTCTTCTTCTGCTTCTTCCTCTTCGGATGCCAGGTTGTCCTCATTCTTGGGGCTCGGATCTTCTGATTTTACGGTGTGTACCTCTTCTGTTGCCTTCTCGTCTGGGTTAGACTTAGATTTGTTATCTTTGATATCCAGGACACCTTCCGAACTTTCTGGAGCGTTGTTTGTAGAAGCTTTTTCGGCCACGATGATTTTAGGGGGCAAAGTGATTTGAAGGCCAATTATGTTGTCATCGGTGGAAGAGTCCTTTTTAGGTATTTCGTTTGACATCATAGCGCCCAAGACGGCGCACCAGATTTCGTCCAATAACTCACATCTACCAATATTTTGAAATTGATCGTCGTTCCAACTCATAGCAAAAAGGAAGTCGTCGAAGGTAAACGTGTCTAGCTTTAGAACTGAATGGTAAACGTTAAGGAAAGTCCAGCACTCGAGTGCTTCTTGTATGCAATTGAAATTCGGAGACTCTAACTCATGAATCCTTGCTTCCTTTAATTTGATTTCCTCTAGAACCTCGTCAGATTTATCCTTTGTTTCTTCGTCAATCTCCATTGTATCTTCTTTGAGCTCTTGGATTTCTTGACGAAGCCCTTCAGCAATGGCCTTATGAAGAACCTTAGCGTTTTCTGGTAAATCGATTGCCTTTGGAGAAGGGCGGCAAGTCTGAAGGTCAAAATTTAGTTTCAAGTCATCGACAATGGTCTTCTTAGACGGCTGGAACGAGGAAAGCGTGGCCAATCCATTTTCTTTGAGTTCTTTCAGAATTGCTGCAGGTAAATGGTTTACCATAAATCTTTGGCGTGCTCCACTCTTCATTCCTGCCTTCAAATCTTTTTCATTAAGCAAATCTTCAAAGCCGTTCAAAGAAGATGCAGCTGAGGCTGCATTTAAAGTAGCTTTCTTCTTCAATTGCTTCTCGCGTTGTTTCTTTCCTTTGGCGGGTTCCGATGTAGGCATTGGAGTTATTGACCTTTCTACCTCATCTTCATACAATATGTTTCCCGTAGGAGTTGAACTCTCAAAGTGCTTCAAGTCTTCAGGATACTCGTCCGGGATTCTGTACTTCTTTGCATACTTTTCCTTCACGACCCACGGTGCACCAACCTTGTGTGAACGGGTGACTGTAAGCTTTACAAATGTTTTGATTAACCACTTTGTGAAATGGTTACGGTCTCTCGAGATTTGCTCATTAGTCGCGATTATCTGGCGGTCGTCGTTGAGGGTGGCCACAAGATACTTGGTGTCAAGCGGATTGCTATATTGCACCTTTTCCCTGATGACACCTTTTTGCTTGATTGTCGAGACGTATATGAGAGAGCGATCCTCGTTGTTCTTCTCCGAGTTGCCCCCACTGGTTGGAATAGGATTCTTGACATAAACTTCCTCTCCGGGAAAGTACTCGCTTTTAAACACCAGGTATACCTTATCCACTAGCTGGTCCAACCGTGTTACGCGATTGAATTGTAGAAACCTTAGGAGATGTTCACGTAATGCCTCGGGAAAATTCTTTTCAACGTCCTTGATTTCCCTCAGTTCTGAGTCGAAAGCCTCGAAGAATGTCAAGCAGGAGTTACCGGTAATTTCACACACAAATTTGCGGTGGTAGTAGTAGTCCATTCTGTTGAGATAATCTTCGTAATTTAGAAACCATTCTTTGGTTTGGGGGATAATAAAGATTTCCGTGGTCAAGTCTATGGGAAGAGCGGGCGGGCGGACGAAAGTCACCTGTTTTCGCTTATATAACACCATTATATTCTCAATTGGGATGCAATATGTCTCTTGGTGACGGGATGGTGGAAGTTGTAGACGGTATCTTGAAATGGGATCTGGAGATTGTAAAGGAGATCACAAGTAAAAGAATGCCAAAGTGGAGAATCAATCAAATGAATGTAGCAAACTGGTGTTTGAGATTAATGTCTTTTGCTCGGCAGGAAGGAAAAAGACAAAAAAAAATTTGATTGACACAAGAAAGGTGTAACGAGAAAAGAAAAAAAAATTGTGTATTTTTACCAACTTTTACATATACATAAAGGTTTACGCACTCGCATATTAATATTTGCCTGTCTTGATGATTTGGCTGCAACAGCGCGTAACCCAATCATCGCGTCCGGGCTGTATTACCTTTTGGAAGGAATCGGATCTAGGGTATTAATTGGAGAGGAGAAAATGATAGTGAGACTTATGGGACATAGACGAGATTTTTTTTTTTTGGTGAGAGATCGTTACTATTATGCTGCAGTTCGTGTGGCTACATTGTTGAAATTTACCATAGAAAGATATTGTTTTTTTTTTTCTCTTCTTGTTGTCACCGCATGGGCGCGAAAAATCGCAAGAGTGCCTTGGCTATCTGGGCAAATGAAAGATGTACGGATGTAAAAGCAATTAGTGCGGATAAAAAGGGCCTCGGGATGTAGAATGACATAATTGTTCTCAATCGTGTTATTCTCCGATCACAGCAAACTGTAGGCACAATGGTAAAAATCAGAGGACAGTCACACTGCATCCAAAACTTGCGTAGTTCCCGACGGCAAGTTCTAGAATCGGCCGCATTCAAAGCCTTCTCGCACCGATGTCTCCAGGGGAAAAGTTGTCGACTGTATGTTACGCGAGGTTCGGCGTAAAAATCGCCGCTTTGAGCTTATTTATCCGCCACTCATACAGGCCGATAGCGAGATATAAATTTACCGGCTTCCGATCCCAATTCAGTGGGCATCAAATTTATCTCATCCACAATGTCTTCCCCATCTGTTCCTGACTCCTTCAAAGGTTTTGCTGTTGACACCAAAGAAAACTGGAACAAGCCCAAGCTTGTTTCGTACAAACGCAAAGCTATCAACCCAACCGATGTGGTGCTTAAGAATATTTGCTGTGGCCTCTGTGGTACCGACATCCACACCACCCAAGAAAACTGGGGCCCAATGCAGAGACCTGACACTGTTGTCGGTCACGAGATCATTGGTACTGTAATTGCAGTTGGTGACAAGGTCCAGGAAGTCAAGGTTGGCGACAGAGTTGGTGTTGGTGCTGCATCCAGCTCCTGTTGCAAGTGCTCCAGATGTGATGATGACAACGAACAGTACTGTAAGGACGGTGTGAGCACCTATAACGACATTGACGTTTTCTCTGACGGATATGTCACTCAAGGTGGATACTCTTCTCATACCATTGCCAACGAGAAGTTCGTGTTTCCTATTCCTGAAGGATTGGACTCGGTGTCGGCTGCTCCGTTGATGTGTGCCGGTTTAACGGTGTACTCTCCAATTGTGAGAAACATCCGCCACATCAAGAACCCTGTGGTTGCGGTCATTGGTATTGGTGGTTTGGGCCACTTGGCGCTTCAATTTGCCAAGGCGTTGGGCGCAGAAGTTTACGCCTTTTCCAGAACTTCTTCCAAGAAGGATGAGGCCGTTTCTCTTGGTGCGGATGGCTTCATTGCCACTCAAGAGAACAAGACGTGGGCCGAATCCTACCACGACAAGTTCGACTTGATCTTGAACTGTGCCTCTAGAGTGGATGGCTTTTCATTGGACGAGTACTTGTCCACGTTGAGAGTGGACGGCAGATTTGTGTCTGTGGGCTTGCCTCCGGTCAGCGACAAGTTTGAGCTCAACCCATTTTCCTTCTTGAGCAACGGTGGATCTTTCGGTTCCTCTTTGTTGGGATCTAAGAAGGAGGCGTTGGACATGTTGACTTTGGCGGCAGAGAAGGGCATCAAGCCAATTGTGGAGGAGATTCCAATCAGTGAGGCCAACTGCGAGAAGGCATTAACCAGATGCGACAAAGGTGACGTGAGATACAGATTTGTTTTCACTGATTACGACAAGGCATTTGCTTAGACCTTTTGTAGACGTACTTGCGTCAGGTATATATATGATTACTTATTGAACCACCAAGGTTGTTTGGGTTTCTTTTTATGCACGCCTGTCTTAGTATAGCGAAGAAGTGCAGTAGTTATTTTGATTTTTGTGCGATTTGGTGCTTCTGAGGCAAAACAAAAATCTAAACCTGCGCCAAAAAAATACACCCATCGTCCAATCGAGAGGGTAGTATCGATGGTTGACCAACAAACTACGATGCGTTTACCAATATCCTTTCCCCATCCTTTTTTTCTTTCCTCAACTCTCTCTGCTGTGGGGACTTAAGATAAGGCATGCAGCACACCATCGTGCACAAGGAGAAAAAATTGCTTCGCAAATCTCACCTGGACACTGTTCCTCTCAAGTTCATCCTTTCGATAACATCATGCTTAGGCAACTGAAGGTGGCTCTCAGCCAAATGAACAAGAGATGTTTGAGTGTATCCACACAAGTGACTTTCCAAAAGCAGCCTTTTGCTCTCAATAAGGATGAAATCACCTCTCCACATTCTTTGGCAAAAGAGTCCCAATTACCCAAAGTTGAGCACGATTTGAAAACCAACCCCCGTCAAGCGAAGGCTAAGACGCCATTTTTGTCCGACCATAGAATAGAAAATGACCCCACCTACAAAATGTCGTCTTTTACTCAGAGTATTGGTCAGAATTTGATCAGATTATTCAACATTGATATGGACAAATCCAGAGCAGGCCCTGTGGCCGGTTCTTACTACTTTGGCGAGTGTAAGAGACAGGGAATGTACTACCCCAACGAACCCCTTTCAGAAACTGCCAAGTTCTACTACGAGACATTGGGTCTACCCCAAAGTTTTACTCAGTGGTTCCAAATCACCGCGTTGCACTACTGGATATTGTCGGTTAGAATGAGAGCCATGCCTTTTAAATACGGAAGAAATTACCAACAAAAATTAGTGGACAGAATCTTCAAAGATATGGAATTGAGAATGGCGGGTGAGCTTGGAATCAGCTCCAACAGAATCATCGAGGGTTATTTGAAGGACTACCACACTCAGTTGTTGGGATGTGTTCTTTCATACGATGAGGGTTTGGTGACTGACGATATAACCTTGGCTGCTGCCCTTTGGAGAAATATTTTCAATGGTAACCCAAATGCTGACATGAGACATGTGGATGCCTTGATTAGTTACGTCAGACAACAGTTGTACGTGTTGAACAAAATGAGCGACAGAGAGTTCGGCTTCGGTAATTTCAAGTTTGTCGCTCCGGATGAGGTTGTGAAGCCATTATCAAAGCTGCAAGAAGAGAAATTAAGAGAAGAAACCAAGAAGTTGTTCGCGACCAAGACTTTGCCATCGCAAAGAAGTACTCTTTCCTTGGACGAGTAAGTCAACTTTCCTTAATGTACATAGTCAATTTAATTTATGAAAATTTTATTTGTAATAATTTATAGTACTTGTAAATAAAAATATGGCATATTACTGCCCGACTTAAAAGACTCTTACAACTTGGCTTCGCTGACCGGATCCTTAGACCATTCGCGTCCAAAGCAATCACGGATCATGACGTGCATGATAGCATAGTCATCGCCTTCTTTGGCATCAGGGGCTTCATTAGAGCCCAACATGATGTCTTCGTAGCAAGCAAAACCAAATCTGTTGTAGATCGGAATATTGTCCGGGGACGAGCTTTCCAAGTATGCGACATTATTTGTGTTTGGCTTGTCAATGTGGTTAGTGAACATGTAATCGAACATAGCTCTAACATTTCCCTTACCACGGGCACTGGCAACCGAACCCAAATAGACCAAGGTGTAAACACCTTTACCCTTAAATCTTGGATCTGTACTCATGATTCTGGTTGCAGTGTGATGCAAAAGTGGCAACATGCCTTTGAAAATCTTTTCACGGCCGGCTTCACCAACTTGATTCCATAATTCTCCGTAACCAGATTCCATGAGGTTGACGAAACTGTCCAACCCTTCCTCATCAGATGTGTTGGTGGACCAGATAGCGACGGTTTCGAACTCTTTGTCAGACTCGCCGATACCAAGACAAATTCCTTTTCTGATATGTTGTCTAAGATAGCAGGCGTACAAGTTGTATTCAATCTTGTACTTCTCTTCGTCAGTGGTGACGTGGTTGACCAATAACTTAGCCAACGAATCTTGGCTAAATGACTGGACCAAAGTGACGCAAGCTTTATGCACATCCTTATCGGACAAAACCCTAATGATAGGGGAAGGCTTGCTTTGTTCAACAGCAGACATGATGGGCAGCTTTCGAGGTGGGGGACGGAGGATCAAATAATGTGGATTGGTGAGGCCAAGCGACTTAATAATTATATTGGTAGCTCAATTTCACAATCATAACTTGTCTTTTGAAATATGTCAAAGACGCTGAATCTGTTGAAATATTTAAAAGATACTGAGAAAGTCTCAAGGGAAAGATAGTCGATTGGGGTGACGAGCGTAACAGGTGGGATTCATCGGGACTGAAATACTTTTACAAATCAATCTCCGCTCTATTCTTGTTCCGTAAACGGCATGTCAGTGCGGACAAGCCATTCGTACACACAGGGCCTACAGGAAAACCCGAAGTGCCGTGCATACAACTGGGCTTATCTGGCGGCCTTTAGCGGAATTTCACTTACAGGATGACTAGATCCAGCGGATTCGGAGTAACATCCCCTCCGCGACGCAGAAACGGTCGTTTCGTAAACTTAAACTACGAGTTGAGTTACTAATCTTTTATCTATTTTACATATTTGAGCCCGTAGACTTACTTCTTTCCCTTCTTTTTCTTGGATTTGCTCTTGCTCTTGCTGGAGCTAGGAGTGGTTTGTGGAACAGAGCTTGGGGCGGGGGAAGACTCCACCGCACCCTGGTGGCCACCTGATCTCTTTTTCAAATCCTTTTTGGAAGGCTTGTAGTCTGATCTGAGTCTCAACGGGAGCCATCTCTCTGGGTTCAAGTCCTTCAGCGCATCGAACTCTGGGGCCGGCTTGAGCTGCTTGTGCGATGAAAATTTGGGCTTCTTGGCCTTCTTCTCGACTTTATTCTTCTTGCGAGGAGCGGACACGCGGGTCTTTTGTCTCACAGGTACCAATGATTCCACATCAATAGCAAGCAACTCCTCAATTGACTTTTTCGACACAAGCGATTCCATTGGCAACAACACACTGGTGTCACCATTGATCGCACTAGCCACTACAACATCCTCCGGTCTGGCCGCATGTAATGTGTTGAGCAATGGCATCGCCTCGGCATCCTGGCCTGCGTTGAAAAGCTTGAATCCCACTGCACGGACAAAACTGTACAATTGGTCGTTGGCTTGAAGAGTTTCAGCTTGCAAGTTAGCGAATTTTTCGCAGAGAGTATTCAAGAAGACGGCAGCCTCACTCTGGTCCTTCCAAGTCACACCATTTTGCTCCCAAACGTTGAGCAAAAGACCAAAGATACTAGCATGGGCGGACTCGAGGCTCGTGGTAAGCTCAATGTTAACGATTTTCTTCAAGATCGCAATTGACCGGTCAAAGTTACCAGAGCGGTTGTTGGTGTAGACCAAGAGAACAGCCGCGGCCACAGAAAGGAGAGAAACCTCGTTGTTTTCTAGTTCTGCTGACGCAAACTTGAAGAGCTTTCTATCAATGACGGTTTTTTGTTCAGCTGCCTCAAGATCTTCCAACGTGATGTTCAACTTGACAAGGACCTTGTAGATCAAAGGAGTGATGTCTCCACCAAACTGCTGAGAAAATTCTCTGTAAAACCGGTTGGTCAAGTATTTAGAGCTCTTCGAGAGCGATTTGCTTTGGTATGACAACAACAAGTGGTTCTTCAATAACAAATGGCGTTGAGAAGGAGTGATCTTTTGTCTGAGGTGATGCAAGTTGTATTGGTAGTCCAACTCTCTCGCGGCAAAGTTCACGTTGTAATTGCTCGACTGGAGCGATCTGTAGTTGTTCTTGATAAGCATTTGCACCAGTAAGTCCGTGACGAGAGACAAGTCAAGCGAGCTCAACACTTCAGTGGCTTCCTCCACATTGCCTGCCAGCTGGTGGATGTATGCAATGGCCAACTTGATGGGTGCGATCTCAAGGATCAAGTCAGATGGATCCGAGTCAAGGTTCTGTTCAGTACACTGAGCCAACGCAGTCTCCAACAACTGCATACTGTCGTCGAGACTTCCGGTGGCCAATTTGATCAACGCATTGTTGAACACAATGTCGTAGGTCTCTGTCGAGGAACCCACCACCAGTTGTGGAGCTGGCGATGACCCCGATTGAAGAGCAATTTGCGACAAAATCGCTCTCTCGTTACATGCCAAGTCAACCTCGCCGTCAACATTGTTGGAGGTAATAAACTCCAGATATAATTGCAAAGCAGGACCGTAGTTACCCGTCTGGTAGTAGCTCTGGGCTACCACGTGCTTCATGCCTCTCAACAAAACCTCATTTACATCCTTGGAGTTAAGTGCAGCCTGGTACACTTGGGCTAACAAGTCGACCTTTCCGGTTTTGTAGAAGACATAGGCTTTTTCCAATGGATACTCGCGATGAATATCTTCTGGAACTTCGTCGATCAACTGCAACGCTCTGTAGTATTTATCGCTGTTGATCAAGGAGACAAGACAGTTGTGGAAAGCTTCCAAGTCACGAAAGTTTTTAATCTTGGACAAGTATTGGTAGGAGACCTCGAATATAGCCTCGTGGTCCGACGCATCCTGAGCCGATGCCACTTTGAGGCCTTTAAATGCTTCGATCACCGAATTCGACATGGTGGCTTTTTTGCTGAAGAAGTATGGTTGACTGAGTAGTGCGTACGAGTGGACATTTTTTCACCCATTCCTGCAGGTGCACACGACAGATCGTCTTGACTCCACTAATCTGTCTGGGGGAACAAAATATATACCATCGTTGGCTTCACGTGAACCAAGTCTAGGCTAAGATACTATGCTATTAGTGACCAGTGTCCATTAAGGGTATAATTAAGTAGGGGTTACGAATTAAAAAAGGGGGAAATGCAGATTAGGCTGACAAGATCTTGAACTTGTTCTTCGCCACAAGATGGGCCTTGCCCTTATTGATGCCAACGGACATGGAACGCTTGCGCTTCATGTACTCCTTCTGCTTGGCTAGTAGGCGTATCTCCACATCGTCATCCTCCTGCTCTGTTGAGGCGTGCAAAATCTTGCGCAACATGTTTCTAGGTGGAGTGATGTAACTAGGCATGTGGTTGAACTTGTGCACAGACCCAGACTCGTTGGAATAGTTGGGTGGTTGGTACAATTGTTTGAGCTGCACAGGCCCCATCTGCAACAGGCCCATGGCGTTCACGTAGCCGGGGAAGTCCGCAAGGGGCAAGTTGGCCAATGGACGTCTAGAAGGGAGACTTGCTTGTTGCAAAGCCATTCGCTTTGGCTGCAAAACATTCTCCTTGTCATCATGGGCCTGCTCAATGTCTGGAGACACACTGGAGTGAAACTTGGAGTGCTCCTCCGGAGTGTCCTCGTAGATAGAGAAAGCCGACTTCAGCGGAGAATTGGAGGAGTTTGTGGCCAACTTGAACCCAAGGCGAGGAATACGGTTGGGGGTGCCTTGGAACGGGCTGGGCGAGTACTTTGTAGGGGATAATTTGGAGGGGGAGTACTTGGAAGGGGACGATTTGGTGGGCGAAGGGGTAGACTTCTGCGAGTACGATCTAGAGTTGGTAAGACTCATTCTTTGAGGCGACAACGGCTTTGCGGGAGACAGCATGGTGGAGTGGGAAACGCAAAACACCGAGAGAAGAAAATGAAAAGAAAAGCCGGCAGTTTTATAGGTGCTCCCACAACCGCTCCTTGTGTAGGAGGTCATGTACATACCCCAGGCGCGGTGATGGTGCGCGATTCACGCCCCGATACACGCAGGCCGCGGTTTGTGGTGACGAGCAAAGAATCCGGTGGGATTTTTGAGCGGTTGGGGCCTTGGTTCGGGCTTAAAAAAAAAAAGAGAATGAGTCGCGAGTAGCGCCCTCTGTACTTCTAGCCACTTATATCCGAATAGACCATCGGGGAGGATGGTGTTATCTGCACTGTGGTTCGTGTCTTCTTGTAGGCGCACACGGCGCGACGCGAATGCTACCTTACCAATAAACCTGAATGGGACAGGTGGAGCGCATAATGGCTCCTTCACGCACCAAAAAAATAAAAAAAAACAAAAATCGTGTTCCGTCAGCGTCTTCTGCGCCGGATAGGGACTTATGCGTAGGGGAGTAAAGGCGTAGTCATCAGCCTATTCGTGCTTGGTATACGGTACTATCATAGGTCAGTGTCACGGCTGCCTTTATTAGCGATAGCACCCCATTATAGAACGACTTACTTTTTGTCCTACACCAACTTATTACTTATCGCAGGGTAGCTTGTTCTGGGGTAGCTCATTAAAGAGCAACTCACTAAAGGGTAGCACATAATAGAATACAGCTCGTGTCGTGGTCCATAGAGCAGAGCTTACGAAGGTTAGAACTCTTCCTACTAAGGTTTAGTGTGCGCCTTATATTACAGTGAGTTCCACAACTGTCTTCATGGGCACAGCCAGCGCCACCCCCGCTACTACGCAAACACCTAAATTACCTATATTTTCAACCTCTGTAAAAATTGTTAGCCACGAACGGAAGCTTGGTCACCTTACCTGGTCTCAACTTGCCCCGAATGTCAATCTGCACGACTGTGCCAATCTTCACCGACTTGTCAATGTAACTCTGGGCCACATTCAGTCCCAACGTGGGAGAAAGCGATCCGGATGTGATATATCCCACCTGAGTACCCTCGGCATCCAAGATCTTGGCTCCGGTTCTGGGCGCCGGACCCTCGGATACAACACCAATACGACGGGCCACCGTGCTCTTCTCGCTCAATTGCTTCAAGATCTTGGAGCTACCGTTGAAACCAGCGTCTTCGCCTCTTCTGGTTTTGGGAATCAACCACGACAACGACGCATCCACTGGTGTAAGCTCTTCCGTCAACTCATTTCCGTAGAGACACATACCTGCCTCCAATCTCAACGAGTCTCTTGCGGCCAAGCCAATTGGACGCACAAGTTCCGGGTTTTCGTCAATCAATGTCTCGAAGAATTGTCTGGCCTGTGCGGCTTCAGTGGAGGTGGTGGATGGGATCGACAACTCGAATCCGTCCTCACCAGTGTATCCCGTCCGCGAAAGGTGGATTTCCGAGTCAATAAGCCCATTCAACTTCAAGAACTTGGTGTGGCCGAAGGTTATCTTACTGAGGTCCTCATTGGTGAATTTTTGCATCAAACTTCCGGCAGCAGGGCCTTGGACCGCCAACAACGTACCTTCAAACGTTTCGTGCTTGACATCAGAAAAGTTGCCCAATTCCTTGGCGATAAATGCAAGATCCTTTTCTCTGCATCCAGCATTGGTGACCATGTAGAACTTGTCCTCCGCGTGCTTGGTGATGATGGTGTCATCAATGATACCACCCTCGCTGTTAAGCAACACAGATAAACTGGAGGAGAACGGCTGCAACTGGGACAAGTCAATTGGGGTGATCTTTTGCAAGAACGCAACGGCCTCAGCGCCCTCGAAGCGGTGCTGCAACATGTGACTCACGTCAAACAATCCCACCTTGGAGCGAACCCAGTGATGGGATTCAATGTGGCTCTGATCCTTGTACATAATTGGCATCTCGAAACCAGCGTAAGGAACAAACTTGGCCCCGTATTTGACATGACTCTCGTACAAGGGGGTTTTGATCAACGCACCAGTAGAGTAAAATCTGCGAAGCATAGAAGACATGGTGCAAAATAGTATAACCAATGGCAGTTTTTTTTTATTCGGATATGGGTGGGCTTATGTACGGCTCTGTTTTTGACTCTCGCACTGGACTCTGTCTGACTCGCGCGGTCGCAGTCAAATCCAACTGGCTCTTCTTTGACCCCGCAATAGCTGGTCGGAAACCTATCCGGGTATTTATTTTAATTTTATTCCTCTTTTTGAAGCACTATCACCAGAATGCTACGTAGTAACATGACCCAAGACACAAGTAGCAGAGAATTCCGCAAATCGAATACCCAACAATCCTCCTTAGGTGGATCATGATGCGATCGCGGTTCGGGTGCAAACAACACGGGTGCCTTTGGAGTGTTGTCATGTAGATGAAGAGAACTGCGTTCAAAAGCCAGAGATTCGGCGAAATTATGCCAGTGATGAGATTGTAGTTGAATACCACTCTATACCGTTTAAGATATCGGCAGCTTTCACAGAGAAGTGGGACAGTCGTTTGCGTAAAGATCTCACCTGGCAACTCCACTGGAGGCGGTAACGATATCATATGGTAAGTTTGAAATATTCGAAAATTGAAGGAGCTTCAAAGTCAGAGTCGTTTTTATCTGTTAGCATCGTTACAAATTGGAGTCGTGATGTTTCCTAATTGGGTCACGACAAGCCAAGTCATCGAAGTAGAGTTTGTTGCAGCGAAACAACTATCAAACCCTAACTATTAAAAAAGAAACCACAATCGCTGCTCTCTATGTGATATAGGTCACATTGATTATTCATCCAAATTCCCCACGCTACGGATTATTCACGCTTTATTCCGCCTCATCTCCTGACTCACTATCGTTAATAGTTATCATAGCCGCTCATTATCAGCCTAAGCAATCTAATGCGAAGAAAGGTTTCCATAAAACAAGAAATTCCAGTTACCGGTTTAAGCAAGGTGTGGATACTCTTATAAGTGTATCATTTACCTACTATCTTTTGGTAAGATCTCAAACGCGCATTCACCTGAATCGCAAATGCTCTTTTTAACCTACCATGTCTGCATTTGATCTATCCCGAATAGTCGATGCCCTAATATCCTCCAAAATTAAGAGCCGGAGCGATGCGCTTAATCTCCTAGAAACCTATTCTGCTTCCAAACTAAAAGTCAATCCCCGCCAATTCAGCGCTCTTGCTTCTGCATTAGTTAAGCTCATACAAAACGAAAGAGATATCTACTCCAACAATGCCACCAATCCCGTCATACACCGATTGTCCACAGCTTCAAACTTTCTCTGTGAACTAGTGGAAGAAGCCCTTCGAAAGCCCTCCAGAAGCCAACCTCGCTACAAGCACTTTATTTCCATTGTCAGTGCCATAACCTCCAGCTATTTCGTTGATGGCAGGGACCTGATCTTGGATCCGTGTTCAGTTCAGTTTGCTCGCCTCATAAAGTCTTGCTTGAGCCGAGATTTTTTCAAGTATCACCTTACTATCGATGCGTGGATCAAGCTTTATCATTTCCATTTACGCGCAATAGAAAATGTCTTATCCCACGATCATGAAGCTCATATGCTTAACGAAGCACTTCTACACGAGCTTTATTCATCGCTTTATTTGCTTATTGGTGGTGAAAAGGCTTCAGTCTTTGCTCCTCTCTTGGAGCAAAAGAGGTATTTTCCCATTCTTCGACTCTTGAAGACCACATTGAAGTTATTGAATAAGAGAGAATCGGCCACGATTGTAATGTCATTCAAAATCATAAACAAACTTTTAATCATCATGTCAACAGAAGATTTCATCTTCTCGCATGAGCTCATCAAAATTGCTGTTCAATGTTTCATCCTGTTTGCTACATCTTCACTCGAGTCAGTTCAAACACAAATCGCAATTTTCATCAATCTCCTGACTGTGTATCGGTATATGGATATTTGTGCACTTCCAAAGCTAATAGGTCAAAATGATGATCTTGAGGGAGATAGCGAAGAAGACAGTTTCACTAACAGAAATGTCCAACTCTACAATCTCGGGACACTCATTCAAAGCCTAATCAGTCGCGTACAGTTACCCACCTCAAGATTAGAACTGAGCGATATCGGCTTTTCATCATCTAGCGATATCAGCGAGTTTTCATTTCGAGACATATATCTCAAATCAAATAAAGGAACATCGTGGCTCATTTTGAGAGGGCTATCGAAGTTAATCGACAAATATTATGAAATGAGAAGTTTTATCTCTTCGGAGCTGATCCGGCGGTCATTTGAAGAGCAGAGCATGCACGGGTCTGTACCAGGCGCTTCATCTTTCAAAAGACAAAAGGTACAAGAACAAAAGACTTACTTATGGACGTGTACAAGTGCTTCTCAGTTTTTCAATGCATTAATTTCAACACCTAATGATCATAAGATACAAATAATTGGCCTTCAGCTTTTAGTATTCCATGCTGAATTGCTTCCAAATCCAGAAAAGGAACCCACAAGTATCCTGGATGATGACAGTGAAATTTCGAAAATAATGAATTTTAATGATTCAACAGTGCTTGACATTAATTTAGGCTATGGTGATGAAAAGCTCGACTCCATAGTTACTCTCACCAACGTCATTAAAGCGGTACAAGAGAAATCATTGACATTTTGGGCATTATTGGCTTGTCAATCCCTTCTTGGCAGAGTGGATATTAAGATAACAAGTGGAAAGCCCACTCTTGCTAAGAGATTACACCAGCTTTTGAAGATGATATTACCCTACATCAATGATATCGAGACAGGGCCGTTGGCATGTAATATTTTGTTTCAGATTGTATTGAACCAGGGAGAAAATGATTTACCAAAGTTGCTTGATAAAATTCTAATCAATCAGCTCGAGAACATATTGGATTTATCGGAATTAGGAGGGCCAATACGCGTGGATGAAAGCGCGATTCGTTTCTGGTGGGCGGCAGCCAGGGTGTTTTCCGTATCCACGCATTCGAGCGAATTAAATATTACGAACAGCATTGGGCGTTGGTTCATCTCAAGATGGAGTGAAAGATACATTAATTCATCGGGAGGGCTCAAAAAATTCAACGCGTTGCCATTTTCCTCCCGAGGTGTGGTTTCTGACCTTCTTTTATGGATTGGTGGCGATCAAGTCAATCAAATGTCACTGAAATCTGAGGCTATTTTGGATCCAGAATTAAAGAACCTTGAAGCTATTTTCAAATCTTCAAATTCAACTCTGGAATTAGAGAGATTTATTGCTCTTGATATGCACAAGCCAAGTACCACACTTGAAGAAATCTTTGATATATCCTTTCCTAGTTTGGCACCCAATACCTTTGTACTTGATACAATAGTCGAGCGAATTTCGGATACTTCAACCTTAATTTGCAATTCAGGAGAAGATGATTTGGAAGTATTGGTTTCATGGGCTTCTTCTTTACTGATAGTGGGGGATTCGTTGAGCAAAATCTTTCCTCAAGCTTCATCCCAATTACAGAATGGTGCAAGAAACATTTGGAGTCTCGTATCACGAGCTGCGCGACTGCCTTATGATGCCTCAATTGCACTTGCTTATGTTCTAAAATCCGGAGTATCAAAAAGACTTCTTGAAGACACTTCATTTCCATTTGAAGCTTTAGAATACCATTTTCGACTTTCGCCCTACCTAAACGAAAGGGATAATAATGCTTCTTTTGAGGCAGATTCTGATTTTGATTCGGAATTTTCCCCGCAGTATGATGACAATCCCAATAGCAGATTACCTTCACCACATGAGAAGACAGCAGTTGAAGCCTCAAAGCACGCGATCCAATACTTTGAATTTCTTTTCACTCTCCACAAAGGCTCCGATGAAGGATCATTGAGATACTTGGAGAAGCTTACCCCAAAAGAGGCTTTAACTTGCTTGTCCTTTGTGGTTGAAAATGCATCACCAGAGAATTTCAGCAATATAAGTCCTCTATTTTGGATGAGGCTAGTCAGATTAATGGGGGAAGGTCCTCTTTCCGATCATGAAACCGATAGAAGTGACGAAGCAGTAGGAATAGCGTGCAAGTTGATTGAAATGCTAATTCCCATTTCCAAACGATGTGATTCCGAAAATTTGCTAAAGGACTGTCTTGACTTGCTAGGCTATTTTATCCAATGCTGTCAAAAATCTCTTTTGATTACTGAAAACTCGCAAACAAGAGTTTGGAATTTAATTTACCACTTAATCGCTGACTCTAATTCGGACCTCATATCAAGAAAAGATCTTGAGAGACTTTTTTTGACCTCCGTCAAAGTGTTTTCAAACAGAATGCTTATCAATATTGCTAGATCAATCGAAAATTACTTAGCATATCTTGATCCGCCCGAGCAGATGATATTTTACAAGGAACTCATTATTCAACTAAAAAATTACCAGGAATCACCTGAAGCCTTCGCAAGTTATTGCCTTTTTTTTTGCTTAGTTTCAAAAGAAAGATCGCAATTGCGTATATCGGCTTTATTCAACTTGATAGAATGCACAAAGTTTGACTTCTTTGATCCATATTTGAAACAGAGTGTGGAGTTAATGAGCGATCTATCACGCCATGAAAATACCAAATCACTCTTCACATCACTTAAAATTGAATTGTTGAAATGTTGGTGGAATCACAAGCATCATATTTTGAAATTCCCTCACTATTTGTTCGGATATACTGACAACCAGTCATTCATCACGGAAAATTATAAGGAAATCATTGCTGTACTGCTTTCCATAAAGCATTACTTTTCCATTGATGAGGGTGCTTTAGTCATTGATAAAATATCGAAGATTAAGGCATCAGACTCCCAGAGTATGATATGCGACTCTTTACCTTTTATAATCCCATTGGCATACACATCAGAAGGAATACGGAATAGCATTTTCAAAGCATTAGCACTGCTCCTAAAGGATACTTACAAGACCTTAATGATAGAGAAAACTCTTTTGATTGTTCTTCAAACCATTAAACTTACTGACTCAAAAAGTGAGGATGCCTTCAAGTTTGCCCTTGGAGCCCAAAGTGATTCTCTTTTTGAGTCTTCTGAAATACTAGATATTTCTACACAAGCTGTGGTGTCTCCTATGTCGAGTTATGATTTGATCAGGGCACTAATAAAAAAGTATTGGTTGCCTGGAAAGTCAGCTTTCTGGTCGTTACAATCAGTATACTTTGTCATTCGACAGATTGGAAGGGATATTGAACCATCTTCGATAGAAAGTATCCTTTCATCGTTGAGGAGAATAAAATATGTGCTTCAAATGAGCGCCGTGAAAGTGAACCAACTAGAGCTCGTAAAGCTTCTAATTGATACATTCTCCCCTTTCATTGCAACCACTGAGGTTGATCTAACTTCTATCTGGAATATAATCGACATGGAATTCTTGAAGGTATCGCCGACAGATAAAACAGTACCGGTTATATTTGAAATTTTAGACCAAGTCCTCCTGAATAGAAATTCAATCCAGAATACTCGATGCTATTCTTGCTTGATTGATTATATTAGAGTATTTGGGCAGAAATTTGGAACAGCCCTTCCGATATTTGAGGGAGCGATCAACTTGTCATTGGGAAAGTCATCTCATTTGGCGATGAAATCAGTTGGAGAATTCCTAGTTGATCCCCACTATCAATCTGTGATTTCCAAGAAAACCCTGAAGGTATATCCAGTCTTATCCAAGCTATTTCCCCATGTTAAAACTCCAGAATTTACTGACACAAATCCCGAGTTGGCAGCTTTTTTTATTCATCTGAATCTTAACGGCCGAGTAAGCGATGACTTTCAATTGTGGATTTCTCGTTACCTAGCTCATTTTTATTTGTCAGGAACAATCCAAGAAGATTATGAGCGAATCATGCATCAGAATGAAAGTGTGAGTTTTACTCGAGAAGATTTTAGTAATAATTGCAAGACTATGGATTCTTTCATTGACTTACTCTTGCTACGCTTGGAAGGTGATGATCCCCATAATGTTGCCTTTATTGAGAATATTCTCGGAACATTACTCTGGAAATATGAAAATCGTCCTCGTGAAGTCCAGAAATTCTTTTCTTTTGACAAATATTGTACATCTCTCATGGAATACTTGGTACCTCTCGATTTCCATTCTTGCGTCCTTCTCAATTCTGAGCTTGATATGCAAATACAGAGCAGCAACTTGCACACGTTTTTGTCTAATTTTCGAAAGATATCCACCGAACATTCCTTTGATGATTGGGCTTCCCAATTAATGCTAGCTTTATTGCAGGAGGTTTCCGCATACACCAGTATATCATCACTACTTGCCAGTACTATAGTGAAAATTCCGTCCCTCTCGAAAGAGGTTTTACCAAGTTTTATTTGCTTTTTTATCTCTATTACCGGAAAAACTGGAGCAGCGGAGATTAATGACTTTCTTAAAGTCTATTGGGAAAACTTTCGAGCGCCATACAATCCCGAAAGTATCAGCTTAATTAAGAACATTCTTCTATTTTTAAGAGTCGGGGCAAAACAGAAAATAGAAGTTTTCTCAGAGTTATATTCGAATTTAAATCTTGAGAGCATATTTCAGATAATAAAGGAAAGTAACCTGCCCAAGATGTCTTTGATGATTTTTGAAGATTCAGTGGGAGGGAAAATTGAAACAGTGGATTGGAAAATGCGCAGGAAGTCAATTGCCGCCATTTACAATTCGTTGGATGAGAAAGACATGTTGTCAGGTCTTCCCGAGGATGCCTCATTAAATTATTCGATAGGAATAATTGATGAGCTTGAAAGTTCGTTGGATAAAATGAGATACTCGAACGGTTTTCTTGATGCATCAATGACATTAAAAGGGAATGTGCTGTCGTCAAGCATGATCAAATCAATGATGGATGATGGACTTATGGGAACATCAGCGTTGGTTAACAGGAGTATTGGAGATAACAAGACTCGTTTCGAGTGGGCATGGAAACTCAGCCAATGGGATGTAATCGCTCCAACTCCACCTCTGAACAAGAATGAAGCGATATTTTCTTACTTCAAACAGATTAGAGAAGACGCATCTCAAACCCAAGAAATATTCGAGAGTCTGATGCTTGGTATCATAAAAAGAAAAGGAGATATTTTTAGTCGGGATCTATGCTTTAAAGACAAGAGAAATTTGGCACGACAGTGGCTCGAATCTATGGCTTGCATTTACGCATCGGACAGAATTTTGTCATCGCCGATCAGTCAGTTTAGTGAAGAAATTGACTCTTTCGATTCACTCACTGATTGGTTCGAAACCACGGATAGCAATTTGTCGGAGGACGTACTACATGCGAGACAACTAGCATTTGAGTTTTATGGTAAGTATATTTTATCTTTGCATGGAAATTCCAGTCTTTCCATTACATCAAGCGTGAATCCCAATCATGATCTATGCTGGCAAGCTGCTACTGGTGAAATTTACCGGAGGGCTTCGCTCTACCAGGAAAATGCACATCTCCAGAAAATGGTGAGCGCTACAATACTCATGAATGAATTTGCACAACATCTTGAATTCTCCGATTCAAACACTCAGGGTCAATTGTTAAGGCTCTCTAAATTTCAAGCGGCGAATTCATTTTGGCTTCAAGGCGAAACTGGAAAATCTGTGGTGATGTTAGAGGAGTTACAATCATCGGGCCCTATTTGCGCTCCCTTTAAAAAGTTATGCATTGACACTGTTTCTATCAAATCCACACTCGTCAAATGGTTAGCCGAGTCCAGACAAGAGCTCGGAACAAATTTATTGGAGCGATTTGTTGACCCAATGAAAGACGATATTGAATTGGTGGATGATGTTCTCCAAAGAGGACGAATTTATCACTCACTTGCTTTCTTCTGCGATCAGCAATACAAATCGCAAAATTTAAGTGATCAAATAAAAGAATACTCGAAACGTGTCGAGGGAAAGAAGAACGAAATCGAAGAAATCAAGAATCATTATGGCCAAACGTCCGTTACAGCACTGGAGAAGAAAGCAGTTCAGAAATATTATTATCGTTTGAAGGGTCAAGTGGCGGCTGATTCATCTAAACTCGAAACCCTTGGGGAAACCAAGCGCATGTTCGCACTGAATGCTGTTGAATTCTTTTTGAAATCCCTTCTCTTGAAAGATGTCTCAAACGGTGAAGATTTGGATAAATTTTTCTCTTTATTTTTGTCGCTTAGCAATGAGGAAGTCCTTCAAAAATCAATCAGTGACGACCTTCGCCTCCTTCCTAGTCATCAACCGCTAGTGTGGTGTACGCAATTACTCTCGAGAATCTCAAATGAAATGACCATATTCCAAGAATCAGTCCAGAATTTGGTTATGAAGGTTTTCCAAGAACACCCATTTCACTCATTATACTACCTCATATCACTTATTCACCACGAGGACTATTCCAAAAATGCTTCCAACGCTGCCATGTTGCCGAAAGTTGAAGCAGCAAAGAAGTTGAGAGCAAATCTCATATCACTGGATCTGTGTTACGCGCAAGCTACTTTATTACCGATTGAAAGGCTCTTCGACCAGTGTATTTCCCTAGCAGAGCTCAAGACATCAAAGGGAAGGTCAATTCATCTTGATAAATTGAAAATTGGGGAGTATTGGCTCAACGAGCTTCCTTCAATTCCTCCACCTACACTTCAGCTACCTGTCAGTAAGACAGGATACGCGGATATTCCACGAATGATAAACATGGATCCTAAAGTGAGTGTGGCTACATCTGGAATAAGTCTTCCAAAAATTGCTAATTTCAGTATTTCCGATGGTAGCCAGCACAAGATGCTATTAAAATTCGGTACGGATGACTTGCGGCAGGATGCCACTATGGAGCAAGTTTTTGAGAAGGTCAATAATTTCTTCAAGAAGGATAAAGAAACAAGAAGACGAAAATTGCGAGTTCGTACCTATAAAGCGGTGCCTTTGGGTCCGAAAGCAGGTGTGATCGAATTTGTACCCAATAGCAAGGCATTTATCGAAGTCATCAGGCCCTACCATCAAAAGTGTGACGCGATCAAAGCAGAGAAGGCGAGAGAGATGATGAAAGAGTGCCAAACTGAGCTGACCAGTCGCCGGCTCACAGTATACAAGGGAATCACGCAGAAAATTCATCCTGTTCTTCGTCAATATTTTGTGGATACGTTTATTACTCCAGACATCTGGTTCGAGGCACGACAGATCTACACCAAAGGCATTGCTGCTTCGTCGATGGTGGGTCACATTCTAGGATTAGGTGATCGGCACTGCAACAACATTTTGCTAGACCAATACACTGGTGAACCAATCCACATCGACCTAGGAGTCGCGTTCGACCAAGGCAAGAGACTTCCGATTCCTGAAACCGTTCCCTTTCGATTGACACGGGACATTGTCGACGGGTTTGGGCTTACAGGCACTAAGGGCGCATTCAGCAAACTCAGTGAACATACACTCCGGGTGTTACGTGAAAACCGAGACCATATCATCGCCATTTTGGATGTTTTGCGTTGGGATCCGTTGTACTCGTGGTCTATTTCCCCTATCAGAATGACAAAATTGCAGGAAGATAATACCGGAATTGAGAAGTTGGACCCACAAGAAGATGGTTCCGAAGCCAGTGCGGCTGTGGCTACAGTGAAGGAAAAGATGCACCATGAGGGCCTTAGTGCAGAAGCAACTGTACGCGATTTGATTAGAGAGGCCACGAGTGAGGAAAACTTGGCAGTGATTTACTGCGGATGGTGTCCTTTCTATTGATCAGATCTGTCATCACATACGGTCACGGGCTTGGACCTACACCTAGCCCATATATATATATATATATATAGAGTCGAAGGTATTATGTCGCCACACGATGACAATAATGCGAGTAGTTTTGACTTATACAATGGTTGTCATAGACGGAAATGTGAATGAAATGCACGATAATGAAGTGATAGCGTAAGTCATTGGGCTTATCTCAACCACACTATCTATGTAAAGTGCGTAATGCGGCCGCGCGGCTGATACAGTGTACTGACGAAAGCGAATACTAACACTATATGAGAATGGGGGCTCGGATCACCACGATTCCTCTTGCCGTGTTTCTGCGCCAGGCTAACAATATTGTCAAGAGTGCTGAAGCCCATTTGAGAATCATACCGGAAAGGAATGGCACAGTACGGTTGATTGCCGCGTGCCCAGAAGGAGTGTTTGAACTGGTGCTCTCACGGCGGAAATTGAAGCAGGGGAAGGAAAAGGCAGATTTGCCCGAATCAGAGTGGCAAGAGATCATTGCGTTTCTCTTTGGCGACGCTGCTGGGACTACCAAAACCCGCAATTCTTCAGCTATTTTGTGGGGAAAGCTCTATTCGCTGGAAGAGTACGATCCACAAACAGGAAACTTGGCCAGCAAGGAGTTGGCGGAAGAGGCACCCGATTTCGAATTGAGTATAAGGACGGCAGATGTACTTCCTATCACGTACGGTCTGTTCCGATTGCTGTTTGTCGATGTCGACGAGGCTGGTGATACGGCAGACTATGACATGCTCAATTGGGTGGGGCTCCAAGTACAACAAATGACACAGCTAGCAGAGAGACTCAGAGAGGCAGAAGAGAAGCTGTTAAAATACAAGAGCGTAGCTGAGACCAAAGAAGTGGAGATTGAGGAGATGACTGCGGACTACAATGCCATCATCGAAGATATGGAAGATCGGTTTTTCCAGGCGATGGAGAGCAAAAAGAGGAAAATTGCGGAGCTCAGCGGGAGCCCTGGCAACCCGCTAGACCAATTGAACTTAGAATACCGCCAGAAGAATGCAACCAATCTAAACAGGGTGAAAATGACCGAGATTCTCTCGGGCGACGCATACAAAAAGTACGTCGCAGAGTACTCTGCAACAAAGAGCCAGCGCCAGCGCAAGAGATCAGCAATGCCCAAGAAGGATAGGTCTGAAGTGGAGCTGGAGAAACTAGAAGAGGAGGCGCTGAACGAGCTGATGGAACTGGAGGAGCTGGGAAAGCTGGAGGATCTAGATGTGAAACTAGAGAGTGAAGACGACGGCCACGAGTACACGGCGGAGCAAGCTTCAGACGAATCGGATAATAGCGACCGCGAGTCACACACCAAAGCACCAGAGAGGACCCCACGGCAATTGGAATCTACAGATGTGGCGACGCGTCGCGTGGTAACCGAACCAGAGAGTCTCCTCACGACAGGAAACGGCCACTTGTCCGAAACCGCGCCACAACAAGAAAAGGAGCAAAACTCCGCCGACGATACTGACTACGGATCCGAAGAACCCGAACAGACCTCTGAAGAACCCGACACAGACTACGGATCGGAATAAATCAATTTAAGGCTTGCTTTGCACGCAAACGGAGCCCTGCGAAAAAGCCGTTATGGCGCGTGGGGTCGTACATTTTGCGATGTGTGGAGTTCAATTTTCCGTGTGATGACATCGAGAAGTGTCCTGGGCCCGCGCAGAGATCACCGAAAAAATTGTGAGGAGTACCTTTTCTTTGCATCTGCTTCTGAACGCCTCCCCACAAGTGGACTAAAGCAGGCAAAGTGTTTTTCGCCTTTTATTTACTGTTTACTTCCGCCAATTCGCGCTCTCCTGATTTCCCTGCTGTCTGAAGTTCTTGCGGTGACCTTTTCCGTTGGATCCTCCTTCACCTAGTTCCTAGCGTCACCATTCGCAGATCCACATTGGACTCTAGAACCTAGTGCCCCCATAGCAACCTCGCTTGAACGTGCTTGGCCCTTGCATCCTTTTTTATTTTCTCCCCCTGTTACTGCAATATTATTATTATTTTTTTTTGTGTTTGAATCCACCCGTGCATTTTTCTTTCTTTGCTATTGAACCATGTCATACTACGATCCATACCAGGGTGTCCCCCAACAGCACCCTGCTCAACAATACTACCAATACTACCGAGGAACCTCCAACCCTATGGTTGCTGCGGATGCCCCTAAACACGTGGACAACAGAGTGGCGTTTGACCTGTATCGCCAGTACCAAACCGATTTCGGCATGTTCCAAGACCCTGTTCACAGAGACGGTATGTCCCTCAACGGCAGCGCTGATCTCTACTCCCACGACGACAATCTGTTCCTTGACAATGATCTCTCCCCAGCATCTACCACCCAGCAATCTCTCCACAACATGGGCCATGCTCATTTGCCGGACATGGGCATGGGTGTTCAGACGATCCAAGATCCAGCCAGTCTTTATCACCTGATGTCTTTTGGCATGGGCTCCAACCTTCAACCTCCACAGCACAACCCTGGTGTAGAACTCATGTACCGCAACGCCCCTCAACCTTCTATGGTGCCTCCGCAACAATCTGTACAATCCAATACACCGGTGGCTCCTTCGAGAACGGTTTACTTGGGTAACGTTCCCAGCGACATCGAGCCAAATGAATTGTTGGACTATGTGCGCAGTGGTATCCTTGAGAACGTCAAGATTTTGCCTTCCAAGAACTGCGCTTTCATTTCCTTTGTGGACCTGCAATCTGCGTTACTCTTCCACTCCGACTGTATTTTGAAAAAGTTGAACATCAAGGGCCATGATATCAGAATTGGCTGGGGTAAGAACTCCCCTATTTTGCCTGCTGTAATGGAAGCGATCCAAAGAGACGGCGCCACTCGTAACGTCTACTTGGGCAACATGAACAACCCCAACTCTAGTGAAATGGTCACCGAGGAAGAGTTGCGTGAGGATTTATCCAGCTACGGAGTTATTGACTGCATCAAGATCATCCCTGAAAAGGGCATTGCATTTATTCACTTCTTGTCTATTTTGAGCGCCATCAGATGTGTTTCTAACTTACCTTTAAAGGAGAAATACTTGGAAAAAAAATGCTTCTATGGCAAAGATAGATGTGCTTTCATTACAAAGACCCAACAGCATAATGCCGCTCAATACTTGGGTTTGGCTCCAGGTATGGAGCATGTTGTGACTGCTGCTGACCGTGAATTTATCTCGAGTGCTTTGGTGCAACAATCTGCCGCCGCTGCACAAATCGCTACTCAAGCAGGTGGTGCTAACAATCTTGGAAACAGAACGGTTTACTTGGGTAACTTGCACCAAGACTCCTCCGTGGAAGAGATTTGTAACGTGGTAAGAGGCGGATTGTTGCAAAGCATACGGTTTTTGAAGGAACGTCACGTTTGTTTCATTACTTTTATTGATCCTATTGCCGCCGCCCAGTTCTTTGCGATGTGTCAGCTTCATGGTTTGACAATTCACAACAGAAGAATTAAGGTCGGATGGGGTAAACATTCTGGTCCTTTGTCAAACGCATTGTCTTTGGCCGTTTCCAATGGTGCTTCTCGTAACATTTACGTGGGTAACATTGACAACTTCCAATATTACAATGCCAACAAATTGAGGGAAGACTTTTCCACTTTCGGTGATATTGAGCAAATCAATCACCTCGAGGACAAGAACTGCGCTTTCATTAATTTTGTCAATATTGCTAATGCTATTAAAGCTATCGATGGAATTAAGTCTTTCAACGATTACAAAAACTTGAAGATTAATTTCGGAAAGGATAGATGCGGTAACTTACCAAGACAATTTCAAAACCAGCAACATGTCGGACAGATGCTAAACGTCTCTCAAGCCTCAAATGTAAACAACCAACAACCTTTGAGTGATGATGGCTCCTTCTCGGAAACTGAATTTGTGGACGAGAATATCCACGAATAATTCCCAAATCATTATACTGCATCTTCACGATGAATGGTATTATTAGACAGAATATTCAAGGTCAGCTGTCTAAATGATGACGAAAATTTTGAGAAATCAAGGGAGAATAGAAGATACTCAGAAAGAGAAAAGGATGAGAAGAACACTGGGAATATCACAAAGCATGCTGGTTATTTTGCTCTTGCTTTTCTCTCTCTTACTTTCTTCCGCCATTGAATATTTGTCTCTCCATTTTCCTTTTGGCGTTAATTCAAACTTGGCGCTTCTTTTTTATTACTCACTAATTATCTTCTCTGTTCATAGTTCACCAACCATTGAGTTTACTTCTAGTCTAGAACGAATCAATAAAAATAGACTTATCACATTTTCGGTAATACCTTGATCATAATGAGCATGATGATAGACAAGGCGAACACCCCCATCATTGTCTTGATGAGAAACCACAAGCTGATTTTACCGCCTGTCTTCTCACTCAAGTACCCATTTAAGTTCGTACCAACTGTTTGCATGAGAGTCAGATTCTTATGCATTTTTTCGCTTGTAGAGTCCACTAACTTCGAATCGTCGAGGATTTTCGACAGAAGCGAAAGTGCAGATGACTTTAATGCTGACGCTAAGTCTGTCAAATCCGAATACAATTCCTCCTGGAAGTTTTCGTGGTATTGGTTGGCCTTTTCGGAGCTAGCGGGAGTTTTATCAAGCAAAGTAGATGTTCCATCGGAAAGCAATCTTTGTCGTAAAGAATCATAATCCTCTACGGTGGATTGAGGTTGTGGAGCCAAAGGTTCGGAAACCGCTGGTTCATCAATACGAGTAGTCTCATATCGTTTTTCGAAATCGCGTGCCTGTTTCTTTTTCATGAAAATCAACTCGCTGACATCAGTATGGAGCTTCAGAAGCACTTGGAAAGTGGTGTGGTATATGACATTGTTCTTGTGGTGGTTGAGGTTGTTCAATAGTAGAGGGATGTCTGCATTGATTCTGGTGAGGGCAAGAAGCAGAACCACGGGGTTAGAGTCGAGTTCTGATTTGAACAATTCCACCTCTTTATTGTATTGGGCGGCTGCTGAGACGATTTCTTCGGGAGTTAAATGTTGCATGGTAAAGAAAGCTGAAGTTAGTACCAGACAGATGCAGGTATATGCTTAATGATATAGTGAGGACAATAAGAGGATTGCAAGACAACCAGTTATTTCAAGCTCCTTTTTCAGTTAAATACGAGACAAAGGAGACTGTGAAGTTGAAGAATAATAACCGAACTCAATTCCCAGTATTTTCAATTTCATCGTAGTGGTACTGATGTACCATCTGGGATGGGGTCGCATACCCCACTGAAATAGAGATGGAAATGTTCAGTTCATACGATCACCATTCTCTGTACTCAAGAAAGTCAATTGACTTTAGCAGACAAAGATTTGGGACACAACTAAAAACTATGATTATAACAAAGTCTACGGAGCCGGTAAGGCGATGTTAGCCCCACTACTATCAAACTTCGATCGGAGGAACTGGATCGTTGTTAGCGAAAAAGGGCGTGTATTTTTCTGCGGACCTCAAGCAATAACGCTAACCCCGTGTCCCACATAACTTTGGAGAAACCCCAATAGTGGAACCGAAGAAAAGACCTGGGGAGAAAAACTTTTCCGCACCCGCGACCAGCTTATAAGTGAACTATAGAGGTACGGGTGTATGGTGCTAAATGGAGATACGGATGCGGACACTAACTGAAGGGCTAACACCGGAGGCACGGGTGTTCCATTGGGGTCTGCGACACATGTTCGCGTCCTTCACTCACAGGCACCGCACTAGGCGCAGGAGACATAATCTACGGGGAAGATCGAAAAGCAATTCAAAAAAAGAAAAAAAAAAGACAAACAATAGTAGATAAAAATGAATAGCCGGAAAAATCCAGTGGTCATGTTCATCGGCAGATACGATGGAAAAAAATAAAAAAAAAACGGATGCGCCAATATTTAGTTTCACTGAGGCACGGACAATATGGGTGATCAGGCGGAGGCGCTATATTTGTTATTGTAACCTGCACACGTGCCAGGCTTATGAGCAAACCAAAACAAGTGATCCAGGTATCCGCACCCTCGGAGAACAAGATCCAGAGATGAATAGTTGGGTTCGCTTTGGTTGAGAAGACCAAAACAAAAAAAAATTAAGCCATTGCAGGTGTCTTTTAGTTTGTACCTGCCAAAAATTATTTTCTCGAGGCCGATTTGTACCCGGATTGCTGTCTTGGCTGTTGTGACCATCGGTAATTCCTTCCCTGCACTCCAGCTTGCACAGGTGAAGGATATTTTTTTCCCAGGCGTCAACATACTTTTCTTCAACCACCAGTGACATTGAGTGAAAATTCCCCCGCCGTCTGTCGTTAACACCAGGGAATAGCAAGAAGTATCCTCACATTCTACCGATCCCAACTGCATCGGCTACTCCACCACCAAAATCCCCGTTCTTTCCCGTCATTCCACCTCTGTCGTCCTATAATCCCAGTCACCCAAACATAACCACCCCATTCTCTCCCGCTCATTACATGCACCGGTGATCCATGCCATATTCCATTCTTACATCGCTAATAGTGCTCTTGCACGCGGTGCCAGCCCTCCTGGCCACCTTCAGCTCTGGCGGCTGCTATGCCGAATCCGATATCAGCTCCTACTTGACCAACATGGGCTCTTACACATACCAGTCCACCGGCTACTGTGAGGGGGAGTGCAACGACTACAAGGTGGCGGCTTTGCTTGACGGAAAGTACTGCTACTGTGGTCTGACTGTGCCGGCTTCGTCGTTGCAGGTCTCTGACTCCAACTGCAATGTGCCGTGCCAAGGCTACAACCAGCAAACGTGCGGAGGTGACGGCTACTTCTACGTCTACATCAACGAGGATGTATCAGGCTCGTCCATGGCGGCGAGCAGCTCTACAGCAGCGCTGCTGGAGCTGTCTTCTGCCCCTTCCACCAGCTCGACACATTCCAGCCAGCACTCGAGCTCCAGCGCGCCCGACCTGAGCTCAACAGACGCCGCAAGCACCTCTGACGATTCTTCCGCCGCCAGCGCTAGCGCCAGCGACGCGGAGTCCACGTCTACGTCCAAGTCAAGCTCCAGCGCCAGCTCCAGCTCCAGCTCCAGCGCCAGCTCCAGCTCCAGCTCCAGCTCCAGCTCCCGGGCAAAAGCCTCTGTGGTCACCTCTGCGACCACCATCACCACCGATGTGGGTGGCAGCGCCACGCCGTCGGTGATCGAGATCACTACCACCGTGTCCAGCACAGCAAGCTCATCGCCCAACTCCAGGTCGGGCTCTGACTCCGGCTCCGGCTCCGGCTCCAAGAAATCGCTCTCTGGTGGCGGTATTGCCGGCGTAGTTGTGGGCGTGGTGGCCGGTGTGGCCATCATTGGGCTCGTGGCATTCTTTTTGTGGCGCAGACGCCGCGGTGATACCGACGACGAGGAGTTTTACGACGACGTGGGCGGCATGCGCGGCATGCGTCAGAACGGCTCTGACAGCATCAACACCAACCCGTACATGGACGGCGGTGCTGCAGGCGCCGCGGTGGCGGCCGCGGGCGCGCACGGTCACCACAATTCGAACACCTCGAGGTCGTACTCCTCGAACAACGAGGACGTTTTCTTCTTTGACAATCTCAATCGTGGCGACGACGGGCTACGTCCGCCGGACGAAGAGTACGGCCGCCGGCGCTTGTCGGACGGTTCGTTGCCGGATATGGTGCAGCGCAACCCCGGCTCGCTTAAGGTGGTGAACTAGGACGTTTCATTTCATACATTGGCTGAACGATTAATACAAAAGTACGCAGTATGTGACAGACACCGAGGATCCGTGGTGCACAAAGTAGAGAAAGGTTAGGAAGAAGCGCTCGGGGCGAGGTGTTTGCAGTCGCTCGGATCCACCGGCATGCTACTGGTTACGATCGTGTACTAGATCTTGTTGTACGAGATCACCACATAGTTATGTGATGGCGCGATATGTACCGCCCGATACTACATCACGCATTCGCGCACTTATAGTCTGCTCTGTATCGTGTCGGCATCTTCTCCTCTTCCAGTGGGTAGATTATATGTGCGGGGAAATCTCTTCTCCTCGGCCTTGCCTCTTCTATGCATGTTCAATTTCTCATTCCATGACCTCCCGTTTGTCCAGTAGTCTTGTATTCTGGATCCCCATCTTCCCCGATGGTGGCACCTGCAGTAGGGCTCAAGACTCGTCACGTGCGAGAGCTCGTCTCTCAGGTCACAAGCCCTAGAAGTTCCACCGCTTACCTGCACGCCCTCTCTGAAAAATTTTCCGCGGCCACGCACTCCGCGCTGCTAGTTGGAAAAAAAAAGTCTTGAACCTTTCTCCTTTTCAGTTATACCTAGTATAGAATATCAACATGTCTGGTTCTGGTGCTTCCGGTAACAAGTTCCGTATGTCTGTATGTACCTTCTATCCATTCCTGTTGAAACGCCGATGCTGATTTCCCTGTTTTCGTGTTCCCAACATCCTTCGTTTTCCATCGCCTCCATTTGTCACCCAAATCTCCATTTTCCAAATTGTCCAACATCGAAATCCATTTCCTTCCTCTCATGGCTCGGCTTTTGCTCAAGCATTCATTTACTAACAGTTATAGTTGGGTTTGCCAGTTGGTGCCGTCGTCAACTGTTGCGACAACTCTGGTGCTAGAAACTTGTACATCTTGGCCGTCAAGGGTTTCGGTGCTAGATTGAACAGATTGCCAGCTGCTTCTGCTGGTGACATGGTCATGGCCACTGTCAAGAAGGGTAAGCCTGAATTGAGAAAGAAGGTTATGCCAGCTATCGTCGTCAGACAATCTAAGCCATGGAGAAGAAAGGATGGTATTTACTTGTACTTCGAGGACAACGCCGGTGTCATCGTCAACCCTAAGGGTGAGATGAAGGGTTCTGCCATCACTGGTCCAGTTGCCAAGGAATGTGCTGACTTGTGGCCAAGAATTGCCTCTAACTCCGGTGTCGTTGTCTAAACGCTCTTCATTTGTATATCATACATTAATTCATAGTGACGCAGTCTAATCTCCTGTAGTATTTGAATGGTTCTGGCCGTGGGAGAGAAGCCACACTATTCATGTTAGTGATGAACTCATGTTCAGGTCCAGCCTTATTGAGTTTACTGGAAATTCATCTCTCTTGTTCGACCTCGTCTTCAATCTCTCACGCTAATCTCTCACGCTAATCTCTCACGCTAATCTCTCACGCTAATCTCTCTTGGCCTTCTTCGATCGCTCCACATTCTAAACCTTCGGGCTCTCTTATCAGTCATTCAAATTGTACTTCCACTCATTAAAGCTCACCTGTTCTACTTTGGTCTACACCGCCTAAATATCGGTACATCGTATTTAATACACAAGGCAAACATACCCCAAGAAATGAACTGCTCTCTAATATTTGGAGCCTATGCGCTAGGCTCATTGATGGCTAACTTGGATACTTCGTGATCAATGCTTGCTTCTTTTGCTTCCTTATTGTCACTCTGAACATCCTCTCCACCGTTATTGTACGCCGATGCCTGGCTGGAGTCAACCCTAATTCCCTCTCCAAAATGAACAGGGTATGGTGAAAAACCCTCGCCTAAGTGCTGGGGGAAATGAGGAATGTGTTGTTTGTAACCCACAGCGTCGCCCTGCGCAGCCCCAAATTGACCCTGCTCTAACAGAGGAGAGGTGGTCCCGACATTGGGCGACAAGTGCACAGTGGGACCAATCTGGCTCGATTGGGTAGAAGGGAAGTATTGTGGCATTGGCTGGGCCAGACTGGTCCTCACTTGTTGGAGTTGCGGCTGTTGCTGTTGTTGTTGCTGCTGTTGTTGCTGCTGTTGTTGTTGCTGTTGCTGGAACTCGGCTGGGATTTGAGACGTTGGAACTGGGTTGATAGTAAAGAACTGCTGCAGTACCGGATCGTAGAATTGCTGTGGTTGATGGTTAACCAGATTCAAATAGTACTGGTAGTTTTGTGGAATGGTTTGTTGGGGAGTGGTTTGCCCAACATAATTGCCGTTTTGCACAGGCAATGCAAACGGAGCCGCCTGATAAGGCGCTTGGGATTGATGCTGTACATGAGTCTCACCCTTCATCTCGGGCTCCTGAGTAAGAGTGTCTCCATTTTCGCCGTCATTGGTAGTGCTCTTGTCGGGGTCTGTTTCGATAGGCGTCACAATTGTGCCATCACTGTTGATGAGGTTCGAAAGCTTGGGGGATTGTTGGTACCTTTGGGAGAATGTGGAGGAGATTCTTGGGTTACGGAATGACGATGTATTGGACTCATTCTGAGACTCAGCAATAGATCTGACGGACTTGTTGGTTGGCTTGGGACTCAAGTGTCTAGTCAAGTTTGTGCTTTCAGAATAGTTTGATCTCCGTCCCGACGACAACACAGTGGATGTTCTCGATAATTTAGTGTCGGCATTTGTTTGCAAACGCTTACTCATGGCCTTGGCTCTGGCCACTGGAGATGCCAAACTGGTTAATGTTTTGATATCGTTATACCATTCAATCATGGTTTGATACGTGTCACATCTGAAGGCCAAATTATGACCTCTGTGGATCAAGCCATTCTGCAGTTTGGAATACAACGCAAACTTGTATGTGCCACTTAGCTTGCCATCGTTTTTGGAGTGTTCGCTAACCAGACAGTAGTCCAAGGACAAGGACATCACTGGAGTCTGGTCCTTTTTCCGATCGGATGACTTGAACTCGTGAAGGTAGCTGCATGTTAATACATACCATCCACTGGAGTATGACTTCAAAAACTTGGATCTTCTTTCCAATGGACCCTCCCTGATAGCCACGTTGACCAAGGAGTCGTAATATGGAATGTTTAAGTCGGAAATTTTTCTCGGAGGGAACGAGAGATCGATCAACCGGGGCGTCTGGGAGCTGTTGTGGGACGACTTGGGCAAGTTTCTGCTAACAAAAGACTCCCATTCGAAGTTAGGCTCCTTGGCCAAAAAGCCATTGGTCAAGTTGGGGATCAAGAACTTGGTGAGAGTGCTATGTTCCATCTCCACCAAATTGAGAAAAGTGCGCATGTAGTTCTGGATCTCCAACACCACTATGGATTCCAATTTTTCGCTGGATGTCTGCAAGTTTTTGTAAGCCTCGTAGAGATAGTTTTCTTCGGACAATTGTCGTCTCAATTGGCGATTCAACTTGAGCTTCGCTAAGTACGGGTCAGTTCTGGCGCTTTCTCCGTCGCTGGCAGATTCGGAGTGGTGGTCGCCACCCGAGGTTAACAGCTCAAGCCGGTGGGCATAATCCACGGCATGGTTGAAGTTGTTGAGCAACACCTTTGTCTCCTGAAACTCCTTGCCGAGGGAGTTCTTGAAGTCGTTCTGCAAGTTTTTGATCTCCTTAATCTTGACCAACAAGTCCTTGCGCAACTCCTCGAACTTGGGAATGACCACCAGGTTGATATCCTTCAAGGTCTTGGTGCCATTCTGTATGTTCTGCTGGTGGAACTTGGTCAACAAGGTGGGGATATCCTGGATGGAGCCGTTTCCAACGGGCAAGAAGAAGTTGTTGAGAAGATTGACCTCGTCTTTGGTGGTGCGCTCCGCTCCCTTCGAATGGGAGTTGTGGCCAGATGAGTTGGACGAAGTGGACGCGCCCACTGCTTGCTGGAGACGCACTTGTTGTCGCACGATCTCCTCCTGGACCAAGGCGTATTGTCGAAGGTAGGATATCAAGTCTTTGATGATGTAGCGGTAGGCCTGGAACCGTTCAGCAATGATTTCTGTGGGGAAATCAGACTGGGTGTGGAACAGGTACGGCACTACGGCCGAGAGCGGGTTATGAATATCAGTCATAGTTCACGCCCTGCGAGTTCAACGAGGCAATGTATCGAAAAGTAGAGATTGCGCTTTCAAATGGGGTGAAAAGGGCTTAGAGCACGAGAAGACGAGAACCGGAGGGGGGGTAGAAACGAAGGAGGCCCAGGTTCGCTTTTTCTTGTTGTTTTATCGATCTTTCTTTTTTTTTTTTTTTTTTTGCTTTGTTCGAAGCTACCACGACGTACCACGGTGGCTAGACTGATGCTGATGGGAGAACTGGAAGAGGGGGAAATAGAAGTGTTTTTTCTATGACGGCATAAAGGAAATCGGCAATTGAAGTTGGTCTGGTTCTTTTTCTGCAGGACAACACACGTTGGGGTCATAGGGAGACAGGACGATACACGACACCGGGACGGTAGTGGCCAGGGGAAGAACGGAGAATTTGAGACGGTTCGGCAGTAAAGCGCAATGTCTGGATTTTTTATCTGTGTAAAACTTCCGCCGTGTGGATGGCCCGAAACGTTTTGGGGTAGGAACCAAAAAAAGTAGGCTGTTCTCGGGTTGCTGCAGCACTGCACGCGCCGCGAGTGGGACCAGCTTCGATGCCGCACTAAGCAAATTCGCAATCGGGCGCAAACGGCGGAACCGGCCAAAAATCCGCCCGAGTCAGCCCCTCCCGCGCCGTGCCTCTGCCACCCACTCTCAGCACATATGCTCGCGGTCCTTCCACACCAACCGAGCCCCACCCCAAGGGGCAAGTGGCCGGTGTCAAGATTGATTGCAACCCCCCGCGGCCGCAAACGCCCACAACCAACACCCGCCGTAACCGGTATAAGTGCCCAACCGGGTTTGCGCCATGCCGTCCCGGTGCCTGGAGCCTGCACTCGGGTGCGGCGCCACACGTCGCACTGACTGGGGCCGGAACCATTCTCTCCTCCGAGACCATGTCGCAGCCATATGTCATCAGCATTTCTTCGGACGAAGACGACGACGAGGTGGAGGTGCTTGAGTTCAACAAACACACCCAGCAGTTGATCGAGCAGCCGCCGCCCAAGGTGGTGAAGAAGCTCAGCGATGCCGAATGCCCCATCTGCTTCGATACCATCACCAGCGCCACCGCCACGTTCTGCGGCCATGTTTTCTGCTTGGAGTGTCTTCAGCGCAGCGTCGCATCGTCCTCTGCGCGCGGCCAGACCCGTGGGCGCAAGGGCGTGGGGCTTTGTCCCATGTGTAGAAAGACGGTGGCGTTCAAGGATGTGACGGTGCTCCGGCTCAAAACGGGGACCGTGGTGCGGCCGCCGGGAGGGGGAGAGGAAGGGGAAGAGGGAGAGGAAGAGAAAGAGGAAGATGAAGAGGGAGATGAAGAGGGAGATGAAGAGGACAGTCTCGAGGGGTTGTTTTGATGACATTTTGCTGGATCTCACCACTGGGCCAGTCACTGGAACGCTTGCTGAAACTTTTGCTGATCGATTGATCTCGCCTCTGCTGGGTGATCTTCCGAATCCTCGGAAGTTCTTCTACGCTAGACCCAAGGCTCTTCCACATTCGAGCACATCTCATTCATTATTGTGATGCCATCGCATCATCTCACGTCATATCTTTGCATACATCTCACGATAAACCGGATCCTCAGGGTCATCCATCAAGTACCTAATACATTCCTAATACATTCCTAATACATTACATTGGCTGTTAGTATTATCAGTAAGCTGCTCCCCCTTGCTCCCATGATTCGTGGATTATATCACTTCATCAGCACTTGCTACATCCACTCGTACGCTATTGTCAATACGCTCTTCCCATACGCTACTCCCATACGCTCTTCCCATACGCTATTCCCATACGCTATTCCCATACGCGATTACTCATACGGCATATCCTCAGTTCCGATGTCTTCCTTTAGTCACCGTACACACGGACTAAACTCGTACCATCTTCTAACCTCTTTTTAGAACTGCAGCATGCAGTTCTGGAGTGGTGCTTGCTACCGCACAAATGTCGCCTGCTTTGTTTGTGCAGAGAACCGCCTTGGCCTGGAATGGATCAGTTGCACCTCGCAACTTGGGCAAGCTGACGTAAATATTAAAACTAAATATGATCTACTAAATAGACAAACATCAGCAAACATCAATTTAATTACATACACCCCATATACCCCGTCCCTTATATCTGGAGTCTTTAGCACTCCGCATCGGTGGTATGGGATGTACGGGTGTCTTCTAATCTATGGTTTTAAGACCTGCGTGACTTTCTTCTCCCCTTTGCCACATCATGTCTTACGCACAAGTACCACAAAACCCTCCAAGCTATGGCGAAACCCAAGCGCCTAGAACTTCCGGAGACAACATTCCCGATGATTTCAAATATTCCTCCAGCGTCGCCGCGTGCGAATTGCCTGTGAGACAAATGTTTCTCCGCAAAGTGTACGCTCTTCTTTCAGTGCAAGTGTTGATTTCTGTGGTGGTGGGCTACACCATCAGACTGCACTCGGGCATCCAGAGCTGGTGCTTCAACAACATGTGGATGTTCTATGTTTCTATTGCTGGTGTTTTTGGGTTTTTGATTGCCACCTACCTTAAGGCTCGGTCCTACCCCATCAATTTGGTGTTGTTGACCGGTTTCACACTCTGCGAGTCGTATGGGCTCGGCCTCGCGTGCTCGCTTGTTGAATCTGGTATTCTTGCGCAAGCTCTTCTTCTTACATTTGTCATCTTCATTGGTCTCACGTTGTTTGCGTTCCAAACCAAGTATGACTTCACCAGCTGGCAAGGTGTGTTGGGAATGGCATTGTGGGCCCTTATTGGATGGGGTTTCGTGCAAATGTTCTTCCCGGTACATTCTAAGGGCATGGAGATGGTTTATTCTGGTCTCGGTTCCCTTGTATTCTCCGTGTATGTGATCGTTGACACCCAGAACATCATGAAGACTGCTACACTCGACGATGAGATCGTGGCTACCATCACCTTGTACCTCGACGTCATCAACCTCTTCTTGTACATTCTCCGCTTCTTGCAGAGCAGCAGGGAAGACTGAGCGTAGCTCTATATATCCCGTTTTTTAATACATCTATCTTTATTATGCCTACAAGTATAAACCTTCAAGGTTCTCCTCCACCTTGTTTTTGAGCACTCTCTCCTTGGCAGTCTTGAAGTCCTCCGCCTTGACTTGCATTCTTCTCTCTCTCAACGCCAACAAACCCGCTTCCGTGCACAACGCCTTGATGTCGGCACCGGACAAGTCATCTTTGGACGTCACAACCTCCTCCAAGTTCACGTCAGGAGCCAAGCTCATCTTGGATGTGTGGATCGACAAGATTTTCTTCTTGGTGTTGGAGTCTGGGTTCTCAAACAAGATCTTCCGGTCGATTCTGCCCGGTCTAATCAACGCCGGGTCTAACGACTCGATTTTGTTGGTGGCCATGATCACCTTGATATCACCACGGTCGTCGAAACCGTCCAACTGGTTCAACAATTCCAACATGGTTCTCTGGATCTCGCGCTCGCCGCCAGATGTGGAGTCGTATCTCTTGGTACCAATGGCGTCGATTTCGTCAATGAAAACAATGGAAGGGGCCAACTCGCCGGCAATCTGGAAGATTTGTCTGCACAATCTGGGGCCGTCACCAAGGTACTTTTGGATCAACTCCGACCCCACGATTCTCAAAAACGTGGCACTGGTCTGGTTGGCCACCGCCTTGGCCAACAACGTCTTACCCGTGCCCGGCGCGCCGTATAGAATCACACCCTTGGGTGGTTTGATGCCCATTTCCTCGTACAACTCCGGGTGGATCAATGGCAACTCCACCGCTTCCTTGATTTCCTGGATCTGCGACTCCAACCCACCAATGTCCGCGTAAGACTCCGTAGGCGACTTGTCCAACTTCATCACCGATACCATGGGGTCTGCATCATCCTGTAGCACTCCCACAATCGAAACGGTTTTGTGATGTAAGAGCACGGAGCAGCTGGGCTCCAACAATCCTTTGTCAACAAAGGACATGATGGACACATAGTATTCCGAGCCGGCGGTGGTAGACACAATGGCATGATCGTCGTCCACAATCTCCTCCAAAGTTCCTATCGACATCGGGTATCCGCGCAACTCGTCCACCTTTTCTCGCTCCTCGGCCTGTCTCGCCTCGGTTGGCTGGAACGCCTCCTGATTGGAGATGAACTCCTCCTCCAACAACAAGTGGTCCTTGATTCTCTCCAACTTCAACAACTTCAACTTGCATCTGGTGGTGGGGTTTACGCTCGGTAACTTGACCGCGGTGTCCGGACCCTTTCTTCTCTTCTTGCCAAAGTTGGACTCCACGGGGGGTTCGTATTTGGGCTTCTCTTTCTTCTTATCGTCTTTTTTCTTGCCAAAGTCGCCGCTTCCGGGCATTCCCGATGCGCCTTGTCCCTGTATTGTTAGTATTAAGTTTGTGGTTGCAGTTTTGGTGGCGAAAACGTACCATTGTGGTTTTTACTGGTGGTAGTACCGGAGCGCCAGGACATTGCCACTTCGTGTTGGTTCCTCTGCTCCTATGCAGGTCCTCACCACCCACGTCTGTCTTCCGGGAACCAACGCCACTGCTACAATTACATAAGCTAAATTTATATCGATTGGCACGGCTCTTGTGTATATCCTGACATTCTGCTTGTCTGTAGCCGCTTCTTCTTCCTGTAGTCCTTAGAAAATTTAAATCGCCTTCCACTGGGATCTATTCTATCTCAGTCTGATATCAACACCAGAATACTGCTCAACAAGCTTGGCGATCTTAGGCACATTGGCACCCACAACCGTGTCCACCTTCTCTCCGTCTTGGAAAAACAAAATCGTGGGCATGGCACTAATGCCGTATTCCGCAGCAACCTCTTCGGCACGGTCAACGTCAACCCTGGCAAACTGCACCTCGGGAACTTTCTCGGCCAAAGCTTCAAAGATAGGGGCAATGGCTTTGCATGGACCACACCAAGTGGCGTAGAAGTCAACCACTGACACTTTGCCTTTTGCGCTGACTAAACCATTGAATTGGGCCAAATCGCCCACCTCCTTAACCAAAGAAGAGGAGGTGGAGTTGAAACGAGCAAAGGTTGCAGGTCTCAAGTACTGAGCTGGCGCTCTGAAAAGCATAGAACTTCTGGCCGTACGCAACATTCTATAGCAAGGTGTATTAGTATGGGCGCAAAACGATTTTTCCGCTAGTGAAGTATGACGCACAGGTGGTACGGGTGTGTGGGGTGCGTGCATATACTGCGATACTATGTGTGACACTTTTACAGTCGCTGTGTTGAATGGTGTAGGGGGTCAATGTGTAAAAAGGCTGATAATCAAATCTAGAGTGTGTCTTTTATCTGTTTCTTTTTGTTTTTTCTTGTCTTCTTTTTGTTTATGGCAAGCTGCATTGATCAATCACCGTGGTGGTGCCGCTATATCTGAGGGAGAGATAACAAAATATCCCCTTAATTCTCTCCTTCTTTCCATTCTTAAAGACTTTCTTCTAGTATTTCTCTGTCAACTTCTCTCACCACTCACTACTCAATAAATCTAGGCTCGATTTGTGGCCCCCGTTGCTTCTCTCCATTCTCAGCCGGTGGGTGCCCACGTGATCTCATCGCACTCTGCCTTTTTTTGGCTACACTTGTTGGTAAATTTGACTCTACATCCACAATGGCTAAAGGTACAAAACGTTCTGCCTCGAAGGAAGACAAGAAGACTGGCTCTAAGAAGGCCAAGATCACTCCTCAACCCCTTCCAGAAAGCGACAGTGCGTCTGATAATGATGTGACCATTTACGAATCGGCCGAAGAGGGTTCTGATGCCTCTAGTGTCATCTCCGATTCCTCGGAGGATGAGCTCGATAACCTTGACCAGGAAGAGGAAGAAGAGGAAGGAGACGATTTGGACATGTCTGAAGACGACGAAGAGGCGTCGGGCGACGAATCGGACGACGAAGAAACCAAAGAAGTCGATCCAAACAAGAAAACTTCTGCCGAGCAACACGCAGAGCAAAGAAAGTTGCTTGCCGAGCGTAAAATGAAAAGAAAGTCCGGTGCGGAGGTGGAGAGAATCAAGTCGTTGTGGGAAAAGTTGAGAGTCAAGAAGCCAGCTCCTCCTAAGCAAGTGAGAGACAAGTTGTGTGACGAGATCTGGGAATTGGCCCACGAGGTCATTTATGACTTGGTCTTAAAGCATGATGCCTCCCGTGTGGTGCAAACCTTGGTCAAGTACTCCTCAAAGGAAAGAAGAGACATTATTGTGCAAGGCTTGAAGGGTAACTACTATAAGTTGGCCACTTCGTCTTACGGTAAGTACTTGTTGGTCAAGCTTTTGCATTACGGCTCCAAGGAATCTCGTGAGCTCATAGTTAACGAACTTCACGGTAAGTTGCGTAAACTCATGAGACACAAGGAAGGTGCCTACGTTGTTGAGGATTTGTTCGTGTTATACTCTACCGCGGAACAAAAGCAGCAAATGATCAGAGAGTTTTGGGGTGCCGAGTACGCTGTGTTCAGAGATTCTGGTAAAGGTAAGACCGTTTTGGACGTTGTCAATGAATCTGCTGAAAAGAGACAATTGATTATTGCCAACTTGAGTGGTACCATTACTGCGTCTGTGGCCAAGGGTTCTACCGGTTTCCAAATCTTGCATGCTGCCATCAAGGAGTACGTTTCAATTTTGGTCGATGACATCGAGAAGAACGACTCTCAAATCAGAGATCTTGTGGAATTGTTGGCTGACCAGTTCGCTGAGTTGGTTCACACCCAAGAAGGTGCCGAGGTTGCTTGTACTCTTATCGCATTGGCAAGTGCGAAGGAGAGAAAGGCCATTATTAAGTCCTTGAAGGCGCACGGAAAGGAATTGATCAAGAACGAATTTGGTAACTCCGTGTTGATTACTTTGTTCATGACTGTCGATGACACTGTTTTGCTTCACAAGTCCTTCAGTGTGGAGTTGTTCACTCCTGAGCTTTTGCCCGAGTTGATCCAAGAGAAGTTCTCCCGTAGACCTTTGTTGTATTTGCTCAAGGGTTTGGACGGCAAGTACTTCTCCCCTAAGGTGAAGGAGGACTTCCTCAAGTACGAGAAGTTGGCTTACGCCAAGACTTCCAAGAAGCCTCAAGAACAAAGAAGAGAAGAGTTGCAATCCAAGGCTACTCCATTGGTCTACAAGGCTATTTTAAGTACTGTTAACCCTGACAGCAACCCAACTTTCACCAAGCTCTTGTCGGTCAACATTGCAGCGCAATTTATCACTGAGCTTCTTCTCACGCCTTCGACTGATGACGAGATCAACAGCGAACTCAGACCTCAACTTGTGGACGCCATCTTCGAGCTCATATTCAACGGAGACATTTTGGAAGACCACCATCCCCTCAACAAGACCCCTTTCGTCTCGAGATCGTTGAAAGCCATGATCCAAGGTAACGAGTTCAAGTGGGACAACGAGTCGAAGAAGTTGGTCGCCGTCGGAGGCAACCAAATTCCAAAAATCGGCACGGAATTCGCCCGGAGATCCGCGGATGCTTTGTTGATAGACAACGCTCTCAAAAACTGGGTTGTTGGGCAAGGAGCTTTCGTTGTTCTTGCGGTGTTTGAGGTTTTGGCCGTTCTGGACGCTGCTAAGAGCAAGAACCTTGCCAAGGCGTTGAAAAAGTTGAAGAGTGAGATGGTCAAGGACAAAGACAACAAGGGTGCTCAGTTGTTGGTGAAGGCTTTGTAAGCGTGTGGTAGCTACCCGATATTTCATAGTTTTTAGAATTGCATACGAATGTCAGCTGGTATCGTAATCTATGTACAAAATTAACTATCTTCTAGGCTTGATCGATGCCGACTCGATCGGATCGGATCCCGACTTGGCTTGTGCCTTGGCCCATGGATCTTCGTTGGTATCGGGAGAGACAGACTCGCTCTGGGCCTTTCGTTGCTCCTGGTCAAATGCCTCTTTCTCTCTCTCCACTCTTTCCAACTCGCCTTGCAACTTAAGCTGTTCTTCTGCCTCAAGTCTCTGCTTTTCCACGTACCACTTGTTTTCTGCATGCTGCGCCAAGATCTTGATATTCTGCTGCCGGATCTGGTCGCTCATCAACTCCTGCAATGTGGGTGCGTATTGTCTGGTTCGGCGGAGCCACTGGAGCCATTGCGGCGGCACTGTGGAAAAATAATCTGCTTTGAAAAGTCGCTCTTCGTACGGTTCTAGCTTGCGCCGTAATCTCTGCATGTTACCGTCGATGGTGAATTCCCAGTAGGTGTTGCCGTGGAGATCGTAGCCGACAAAGAACTTTTTGCGGAAGGGGATATCCCTCCTCGCCTGGAACTTATGAAGCACACGCTTCCAGTATGGATATTTTTTTGCGATCTGGTCCATTTTCCCCTGGCCAAATCCGATTTCAGGTCCGCAGTAGGTGCCAACCAAGTGCGATGATGGTGTAAAACCAGTGCAGGACTCTGTCTAATCGGTAAAAGGATCCCCCACCACAGGAGCAAACTACCCCCGCATCTGGTGCTTTTGTCTGAAACCGGTTTCTGTCCGTCATTGAATGTACATACTCTAGGCTGGATCGTTGACTATTAGAATGCCGAAGATAATGCAAAACCTGGACGGGTTGAATGTGATTGCCCCGGACCCCATCCAGTTGGCCGATGGAGAACTAGGCCACAGTCATAATGGCACATCGTCACACATCACAGATGTTCTTGTTGGCGAATCACATCTCATTCTGGGTGACTCCTCGGGGCTGTACATGGTATGGCCCATCCGCATTGTTGTTGACGAAGCGACACACTCGCTGATTTCGCTCTATAAGCGCTACAGCGATATCGAGGCGTTTCGAGCAGAGGTGGTGAAGGCATTCCCAGACGAAGGTATCCCGGAGTTGCCGCCAAAAGACTCGTTTCTGGTGGCCCGCTTGTGTCTGCTGGATCTGTGGCTCGAGAAGAGAAGAAAGGGCATCCAGTGGTTCTTGACCAATGTGTTGTTGAATCCCAGGTTCCAGCACTCCGAGGTGATCACGCGCTTCGTGCTCAGTTGAGTGTATAGATCTGATTCCGAAAAGGCTGTCAAAATAGAGGTTTAAGGAGGGCGAAAAGCTGGAGAGCGGTGGGGCAATTGAGTGACTACAGAGGATTTTGGCGGAAATTCCGACCACAGAGAGTTAAACCTAAGGAATCTCGGGCACAATGCGCTGGTTCGAAAAACTGCGGCGGTATTGTCAATTGACGTTTTTATATTTATTTTGGAAGCCAGAGTACCGTTGGTCACGAAGTCGATGGGGTTATCTACTGTCACACCTTATCTGTGATTTCTTTCTAGCACGGGCCCCATAATAGCCGGGCCATGGGACATTGTTCGCTACGTTATCGAATTGAGTTTTTACCCCGAGTCAGTTGCCGATGCCTAGTGTGACCACAACAAGGGCCTTTTTTGTTTCCCTAGTTTGGACATTTTGTCCCGGTGCACGGAGTATGCACATACGAGACCGAGAGATGGCAAATGTGCGGCTGCAGCTGGGGTATCATTCCTTTGCCGAGATGCGATTTATCTGATGACACAAGTACCGTTAATAATCACATCACGTATCTATCAGTGGAGTTCCTGTCGCATCTCGGCCGAGTGCAACCGCGCACATTGGTACCAACAGCCATGGAGGTGGTGAACATCCGAGGAGCATGTGTGGACTAATAATTTACATGAGTCACGGTGTAAAAGAAAGTACATAGAAACGCAAGGAAAAAAAAAAAAGAAGAAGAAAAAAGAAGCCTAGATCCACGGTTGTATATGTGGTGAGTTGTAACAACCAGAAACCCTCTGGGCCCATCTTACAAAGCACCGTGGTCGTACATCTAACGGCCACCAGCAGGTTTGTCAGGTTTGCGATTGTGTGCAGTATTTCTATTTGTCAAGCGGCCGCGGCCAGACCAGAACGCCAGTATATATTCCCGCGGCCGGGACCGTTTTCCTTCTTTTATGATAAGTGTTTTACGCCCACACTTTACGAATCGTCTACAAATCATCACCAAAAAAATGGTTCACCACAAAGTTACTATCATCGGTTCCGGTCCTGCCGCTCACACTGCTGCCATCTACTTGGCTCGTGCCGAGGTCAAGCCTACCATGTACGAAGGTATGTTGGCTAACGGTATTGCTGCCGGTGGCCAGTTGACTACCACCACTGACATCGAGAACTTTCCTGGTTTCCCCGAGGGTATCTCCGGTTCCGGTTTGATGGACAACATGAGAGCGCAGAGTGAGAGATTTGGCACCGAAATCATCACCGAGACCATCTCCAAGGTTGACTTTAGCCAAAGACCGTTCAAGTTGTGGACCGAGTGGAATGAAGACGCCGAGCCAATCACCACCGACGCTGTGATTCTTGCCACCGGTGCTTCTGCCAAGAGAATGCACATTCCCGGTGAGGACACTTACTGGCAACAAGGTATTTCTGCCTGTGCCGTTTGTGACGGTGCCGTGCCTATCTTCAGAAACAAGCCTTTGGCTGTCGTTGGAGGTGGTGACTCTGCCTGTGAGGAGGCTTTGTTCTTGACCAAGTACGCCTCCAAGGTTTACATGCTTATTAGAAGAGACGTGTTGAGAGCTTCTCCTATCATGCAAAAGAGAGCCATGAACCACGACAAGATTGAGATCTTGTGGAACACCTCTGCTATCGAAGCTAAGGGTGACGGCAAGTTGATGAACAGCCTTGACATCTTGAACAACAAGACTCAAGAGAAGTCTAACCTCCAAGTCAACGGTTTGTTCTACGCCATTGGCCACATTCCTGCCACCCAGGTGTTTGCATCCCAATTGGACACTGACGAATCTGGTTACATCACCACCGTCCCAGGCACTGCTCAGACCTCTGTTCCTTTTGTTTTCGCTGCAGGTGACGTGCAAGACAAGAAGTACAGACAGGCCATCACTTCTGCTGGTACTGGTTGTATGGCTGCTCTCGACTGTATCGCCAAGTTGGAAGAGGAGGAGGACTGACTATCCGGTCCAAAGTTATAGAAGTATGAATAGACCACTACCACTAATATAATGCCGTTTTGATTTGAATCGAGCCGCGTAGCTACCATGAGGACACTGGTGTAAGAGCACTAGTGGCCTTGTTGAATCATGTGAATGCTGGTAAGCGGATAGAACTATAAGTATGTTAACATAAAGAGGGTGCAATATCTCATTTCGTTCACAGATTTAAGGTGATCCGCCTATCCTCTTTCTAAATACTCAAGTTCCACGGGGTAATCCTACAGCATAAAAGGTTTTTGTATAGTTTACCATCGCTGAATGAATTAATTATAACTTGACATCAGAAAAAAAAAACACCCTTCTTCCTAAATGAAGAAAAATATGGGTTTCATCCCAAGGTAGACCGCAGCCAAGTCGGTAGAATTTTACAGAGATCCATACATCTCAATACGTCTATGTGACCGCAGGCGATAAGCCCCGCTGACGTACATACTCTATTTCTCTCTCTATCTTTGCCACAACTCAAACTACCATCAAATGTCGTTCCACACATCTTTTTCGCAAGATCTAGAAAGTGGAGAGGATGCTCCGTCACATTATAAAGATTTTCCTGAGTTTGAAAACTTGTCGCAAGCTATAGACAACTCTCTCTACAATATCAATAACCATCAGTTGGTATCGATTAAAAACCTCTTGCAGCAGTTAGAGACGTGCTCCAAGACTTCAGATCTTGAGCTGAATTCCAAGGCAAGCAAAATCTCCAAAAAGATCGTTTCTCTCATCGCAAAATGCACAGAGTCGTTCAAAACCATCAATGAAAATGCGCAGAGTTTAAACCGCTATCTACGGGAATGTCAGCGCAATCACGAGGACGAAGACACATTGAAGTACTTGAAGCAGAAGGAGGCTATTTCGGTAAAGTTAATCAAGTCCAGCTTAAATCAGTTCCAGCGCTACCAGAAACAGTTTTCTCTACTACAAAAAGAAAATCCTAGCGAAAGCTCGGCACCCACAACGGATCAGCAACATCTGCTGCCGCCCCAGCACCAGCAAATTCAAATTACATACGAGCCGCTTAATTCTGAGGAGCTTGAGCAACAGAGTTTGCTCATTGAAGAGCGTGAACGCGAAATCCAGCAAATCTCTCATGATACTCAGGAGATCAATGAAATCTTCCTGAATTTACAGGATATCGTACAAGAGCAGCAATTCCAGATTGACACAATCGAGGATAATATTCTCAGCTACAGTGGTGACGCGCAGGGGGCGTCGCGCGAGTTGCGTAAAGCCGAACGGTACCAACGGCGGGCCGGAGGGCGGATGTTTTGTTGCCTTCTCATTCTCCTTGGCGTTTTAGGGTCGATTGTTCTCATTGGGGTTGTGTTTTGAATTATATGAACGCTGGTGGTTTAAACCTCCCAAATATTAATGTTTCCATCGTCTCCTGCGCTCACCAACACCTCGTCGCCGTTGCTGAGAACGCACCATGTAGCACAGTTGATCTCGTATACGCCGTGGGCGGCCTTCTGCACCGTCTCAATCTTCCATTCGCCATCCTCTTCTTTGTAGACTACCACCTGGCCATCAGCACCCGCACTGGCAATTCTGCCGCTCTGAGCCGACCACGCAACCGAGTATACTGGGTGTTTATGGACCGAGGGAAGCACCGCCTGGAGCTCCCAGTGCATCTCGTTGCTGTGATGTTTGATGGAGCTAGGGATAGCCGTCTCGCGGTCTCCGCTGGATTCTTCAGTGGAATCGCTGATCCAAACGCGTACAGACAAGTCGTCGGAAGCAGACGCTAGTCTGATCTTGTCCACCCCTGGGGTGTTGGGTGTTTCAAACGCAGAGCACCACACTGTGCCCTCGTGGCCGTTCAAAACTCCCACACAAGACCACTCGTCATCGTCGTCGTCCTGTTTATACAAGCGGATGGTGTCATCGTAGGAGGAACTCGCGAGCAAGTTGAGAATCGGATGCCACACAATGTGCTTGATGTCGTGCTCGTGGTCGCTGAGCACAGAAATACATTCGAATTCCTCTAATGTTTCTGCGTCGGTTTCCCAGATCCAAATGGTCTTGTCTCTGGAACAGGATGCCAAGTAGTTTCCGCCGCAGTTCCACGCCACTGCTTTAATCTCATTTTCGTGGCCCTCAATCAACGCCATCAAGTTCCATTCGTTAGTTGGATTGGTGATCAACTCGACCTCTCTCTTCTTTCTCGCCTTCTGTGCCTCTTCCGTCTCGAGATAGTCTGGCTCTTCGTCTAACAATTCTTCTGGCTCGTCGACGCCCCAAACAGAGATGGTGGAGTCGAACGATCCCGCAGCCAACGCTGGCAAATCAACAAAATTGCTTTCGCTAGTATTCAATGGCGGCTTAAATGCTACTGTCCGCACAGACCGCTTGTGGGTCTCCTCCAATGTAGAAATAAGCGGGAAGCCCTGTTCTTTGGAAAGTTTGAAGATCTTGCTCGTTTTGTCTGTGGATGCTGTGGCCAACAATGGCAAAGTTTGGTGCGAGCAAACGCTCCATGCTTTATCCGAGTGTGCGGGTATAGATTTTAATAGCTTAGCCATAGTCTGTGAGTGGAGATTTTGGAGCTACCAATTGATCGGCGATTATCGCAGGATGGTGGAAGGCATATACTAATCGCACATCTCAGTCTAACCTGCAGCTTTCGCCGTGTATCTAGTGCTACCGCTACGATGTTCCTGCTGAATGATATACCAGCGACTCTGAAATCTGTATTGGTATGAAAAGAAAAAAATAGCTAATAGTCACTCTCTATTAATCCTAGCTTTTTGCTGAAATGCACCAAAATTCTTTGCGCATCTCTATTTTCGGCGCACGAAACTATGATCTCCTTCAATAGTCCTCGCTTGTCGTACCCGCATATCTTCGTATCCTTGTCGGCCGAAAAAAGCTGCTCACAAAGCTCAAATAACTTTGCCTTGAGCCCTAGCTCGCAAATACGCTTCGCGTAGATGATCAAAAAGTCGTGGAAATCGGATTCCTCGCCCAAAATCTCGCAGCACAAGATTCTGTTCTCTAAATGCGACAACGAGACCGTATTTTCCAAGTTCTCGAAACCCTCCTTCATGATCATGTTCTTCGAGATTTTGTTGAGGTATTTTCCTCTTCCCACGCGACTTTTTCTGAGAATCTCCTCGTTGGTTTTGTGTTCCAACAATCCAACAATCGACGACTCAGCCTCTCTGCCCAACAGCTCGGCACTCCGGGGCTCGCTTGAGGTTTTATCGTCGGCAATAGAGTCCCAATAATGTGACCCGAATGCCCACCAAGCTTCAGAAACTGTATTCCAAACACCCATGTCAATGTTGTATAGATAGCCTGTGCCATTTGAAAGCGTCACTAGAGGAATTCCTTGCGAAGTGATTGAGCACATGGTGATATTATCTGTTTTGCTGAGAGTATCCTCCTCGAATTTATTATTGAGGTCCAAAAGATGTGCAAGAGACAGGGGCGAGTTCATGTGTAGTTTCTTGAGTTCCATATCCCACACAAAGACCTCTGCAGTGACAGTAACTGCCATCAAGAAGTTTTTATGACTCTCCAAAAAGGATAGAGGCGATCCCATCACCATTGGTGGAAGAATTCTCTTTCCAGATGCGTGCGAGTATGTCAAAATTTGGCCATCAGCTGTACAAGCAGCCCAAAAATTCTTTCCTTCAGTGGCCAATTGGATATATTTTGGAATAAAATCAGTCCAGAATTGTTGTTCCTTCTTGAAGCAGGTTATCCGCGAAGGAGCTGTTTCATTGCCCTGGCCATTTTTGATATCTAGGTAAGTGTCAGAAGACCCACGAGCATTCAAACCAAAAGACATTCGCACTTTGGGGGCCGATAATCTGACTTTAGCAAATGTGGTGCTGGGGTTGAGTACAACCGAACCCACAAATTTTATCGGAACCAAATCCCTTTTGAATTTTTTGGTGGTTCCTCCTTCGTCCTGTTGTTTATTCTTCTTGTTTTCCTTTTGAATTTCTTCCGTAACAGAATAAGAAGGCTTATCGAATTCCATCAATGTTTTGCTCCTTTTTGATCCTATGTCAGATTCAATTCTGCTAGCTAATGTCGATTCTTTCTGTTGAGGCATACTAGCTGAGCTTTGACCATTGCTGATGAGAACCGGCTGAACCCGCTTTTTCCCGTTTTTAGTTGTCACCTTTTGTACTGGAGGCGAGCTGTTTTTTGCACTTGCTGTAATAATCTTTGCTTTTCTTGTGGTTTCATTGGGAGTTTCCCTCACTTTCATCGCGGAACGTAACATATCAACGGAGTCAGCCTCCTCATTACGGGTTGGAAGTAAGACAGTTGGCAAGACTTCTCCACTTGGTTTCGTGTCCTTCTGGACTGGTTCTGATTCATCTTTCTCATTTTTAATCAGTGAGTTCGTTTCTGTGGCGATCTTCTTTTCCTGTAATGCTTCTTTGAGCTTAATGGCATCTGATTGGCTTATTAGGTCCAGCAGCAGCTTTGCTTTCTTTGCGTTTCCAGCTTCCGACTCGCTTCTAACTGAGAATGGCTTTGTAAATTTTTCCTGTGATTCTCTTAGCTTGCTTAAAAGAGTTGGAGATATTTTGCTGCCTAGTTCACCCGTTTCAAAAGACACAACACCAAGATTGCCATCCATAGTCACAAATAGAAGTCTCTCGCCTGTCAAGTCCCACGATAAGTCAGAAATGGGTTTCTCGGTAATGTCCCGCAATACAAAAACCGGAGTTTCTTTTGAAGTATTCCACAATACTAGTGTTCTATCAAAGCCAGCGGATGCGACCATGTGGTAAATGCTGTGCTTGCTAGCATCAAAATCTACCTCCCCCGGTTCACTTTGAAAGATATGAGGGGCGAATTGAACCACGTCACATTCCATATCATGACCTACAAGGCTGGTCTTATTCTCCCAACCTTGCGATTTTGAGAGTAATGAAATCAATGCAGTTTGCTGTTTGGACGCGTTTGGGACAGCAAAAAACTCTCCGTCACAGGACCAGGATATTCTCCTGTGGTTGAGTCCTTGTATGACCGTAGAATTGTTATTCATCAACTTTGAGAGCTTCAAAAGAACCTTGAACTGATACTCATCATCTTTGTAAAGGTACTGATAAATGTGGACCAATGTATCATCTCCTATAGTCACCAAGTAGTTATTGGATGGATCAAAGGCAATACTTCTCTGTATTGACATCTCCTCTTCCTTCGCTTCATTCATGAGCGGTTGATAAGTTTTTCGGACAGCGTCAAAGAGATGAACTTTGCAATCGCTCGTACTCCAGGAAAAAAGTCTCCCGTCACTTGACCAGGCGCCATCAATCATTGGCTTTGCGTCGTCTTCTATCAACGGCGATGGGTATACGAGCTCAGATGTCCCGTCTGTAGTATTGGTGAGATAGACAAAGCCGGCTTGGTCGCCAGACATCAAGCAATCTTCGTCCTTTGGAGACCACCTTGCAGCGGTAACAGCTGCCTTGTGTACGTCGATTGTCTTCTCGGGCAAAAGATGCAAAGAGTGGCCGTGTTTGGCAACGTCGGCATTGATGACACTCTGTAGCTTCCAGATTGCAATGGAGTTATCTTTTCCGCCAGTGGCTATGAGTTCATTCGATGAGTTGACATCGATTGTTAAAGCTTCGCCGCCGTGTAGTTTTTGAGGAAGTACCTCGAGTTTCATACTTGTGGAGTAGTCTTGCTTCACCAGACCCTCAAAATCAATACTGCACTGCACTTAAGTGTTACAACTGGGGTGTGGTGAATCGTCGGGTGTAAGTATCAGCGGCTCAGTTTGTATGGGAATATTTCGTTTTGTGGCTAGTATGTTGTTTGTTTTTATACAATATCTTAATTCTACTAATAAAATCGAAATTCTTTGATTTTAAGATAGCATTATACTTATGTAAAACTATGAGCACTCAACGTTTTACAATTAAATTTCAACAAACATTGCGTAAAATTGTCCAAACTTGCAAACATGGAAAAATTTAAAGAAGCCTAAATCTTTAAAAAGCAAATATCCGAACATCAACAAGGCTCACAAATCAATTAGATTAATATTTTGAAAATATTAAGGCGGACCCGAAAGAATTCTTCCAGTCTCCAGTGACACACATTCACGGCATTCCGCTATACAAGGTGAAGAGCCGAGCCAAAATTAAAAAAAGCTGTACACTCACCCTTATCTCCCCGATCAACCTAAAACATTAATTTCACTATGGCAGGTACACGTCACGAAGACGTTAACGAGCAGTTTACTGACACAAGCTCTGATTTTTCGGAATACTGGATTGACTTGTTCCTCGGAATCAAGGGAAACGAGTACTTCTGTGACATAGACGATGACTATATCAGAGACAGGTTCAACTTGACTGGCTTGAACCAGGAAGTGAGCAAAATGGCCACCTTGGTGGATATTATTACCGACATGGTTGATATTGAGTTACAAGCCGAAGAACACAGAGATGCGTTGGAGCACAATGCCCGCATCTTGTACGGTTTGGTTCATGCTAGATATATCTTGACCCACAAGGGCTTGAACAAGATGTTTGAAAAGTATAAGAATGGTGACTTTGGATATTGCCCAAGAGTTCACTGTCAGTTGCATCCATTGTTACCTGTGGGTTTGAGCGATCAGCCTCGTATCAACTCTGTAAAGCTATATTGCGCCAAGTGCGAGGACTTGTACAACCCAAAGTCCGGTAGACATGCAGTTGTTGATGGTGCTTACTTTGGGACGTCATTCCCTGCTATGTTTTTCCAAAACTTCCCCCAAGCCATCCCCGTCCACAGCAAGGAGACGTATGTACCAAGGGTTTTCGGGTTCAAGATCCATGAATATTCCAAGTTGGAGAGATGGCGGTCTTTGCAGAGAAAAAAGCTCGAGAAGAGACTAACAAACTACGGCATAAACATCAATAACACGAATGGAGGCTTTATAATCGAAGGGTCGAAGGAAACTTGAGGGAAGAACGTCAAAACCTCCCGGTGGAGGAATTTTAGTTTTAGTGTCGAGTGTACGATAGAAGGGCAAGGTCTCTTTGAATAAATATCTTATCGTTTATCCTCCCGAAGATAGTCGAAAGCCAGGTATCATACGATAGTAGCGTGCGCATTTCAGAGCCTACACATACTCGCGAGAAAGCTCCGTCAAAGTAATACTGAATCATGCTCCAATATACCAGAGCTGTCCGACTGTTGCGGTATTCAAGCACCGTAGCCACAGTTAACAAAATCCCCCAATTTGCTAATGGTTCCAGAATTTTCTCTTTGATCCAGCCCACTGGTAGAATCCATATCGGAAACTACTTGGGAGCGGTGAGAAACTGGAAAGAGATTGCTGACAAGTCATCAGAAGGTACCCAGTGCATCTTTGGCACCGCAGATTTACATTCGCTTACACAAACACTCAAAGCGAAGGAGCTCTCGGAAAACAGACTCAATACCATTGCTAGTTTGGTGAGTGCGGGAGTAAACCCAGAGAAGTGCATTCTCTTCCACCAGTCCAGTGTTAGTGAACACGCAGAGTTGTACTGGATTCTTACGTGTCTAACAAGCATGGGAAGCTTGAACCGGATGACGCAGTGGAAGCTGAAGGCGCATGTTGAGGAGAGACTGGACATATACAGTGAGCTGGTTATGGGAAAGACCAGAGCAGGTATTTTGTTGTACCCTGTTCTCCAGGCGGCTGACGTGCTACTTTATAACTCAACGCATGTCCCTGTTGGTGACGATCAAAGTCAGCATTTGGAACTATGCCGAGGTGTGGCTTCTACATTCAACCACACTTATGGCAACTTTTTTACGTTGCCCAAGACCATCTTGACCCCCACAAAGAAGATTCTTTCGTTGAGAAATCCGGAAAAGAAGATGTCCAAGTCGGACAAGGATCTCAATTCCGCTATTTACATGACCGATGACGCAGACACCATTGCCCGGAAAATGCGCAAAGCCGTCACTGATTCTGTCCAAGGGCCGATCACGTTCGATCCCGTTAACAGAAGTGGGGTGTCTAACCTTATCAATATTGTTGCCGGAATACTTGACAAAAGCATTGAGGACACAGTTGCGGACATGCAATGGATTTCAAACCACAAGCAATTAAAAGATTATGTGACGGAGGTGATTGTGGAAGAGTTCAAGGACAAGAGATTATATTACGAGAGATTGACAAGTGACAAGGCGCACTTGAGCCAGATCTGCGAAAAAGGTAGGCTTGCCGCTAGAGAGATTGCTCTGAAGAACCTCACCCAGATCAAAAAGCTCACTGGGTTGTTATAGTGTACATAGAACTAAAACCATATATGGCAAGATTTGCTGAATGATGAGTATGGGCCAAACAAACAATTTTGTAATACAGATTTTGCGGAGTAACCAAGCAGAGATTCCACATCCAGCCAACCAGCCGTGAGCGGTTTCACGATCTGCCTAATGGTTGCTCCGTTATCTAGGAGGTGGTTGCCCCGTACGCTCCACAGGACTGCAAACTGCCTATTCACGTACATTCGCACCACCGAATACGCGCTAAAATGCACAAGGCTTCTCTCACTGCAGGCGGCAGCAGCACATCTGGGATCAGATTTGCTACAAGTAAAAGCCCGAGGTGTAGTATCAAAAATATCGATATTACAAGTGACTATTCCGGCTCAACCTGACAAGAATAAAAACAAATCCAGCATAAAGAGCCGCCTGTGTTGCCCAATATCAGACCGCGTTCCGGTTGTAGAGTGTATCGTGTGCTAGATCGCGATCGCGGTCGCGGTCGCGACGCGTTATTTGGGTGACTGGCTAATTAAATGTCGTGCCTCATGTAGACCAGATACGTTCTGTTTCAAAACCTGCGTAGGGACCAGATAGTCAATAAGCGGTTCGAATATATTGGCATTGTTAATTTAGTTTTTCTAGCGCTTAGTGAGAATCGCTGTGTTTATTTTTTTTCCCTTACTTGCCACACACATTTCTTCTTGAGCTGACCAACCACGGCTCCCATCATTTGTTCCCACCACCACATTTTTTTTTAGGTTTTTAAAAACCTATCGAGCTTTTCCCGCTGCATCCGTCACAATGAGTTCTGACGACCAGGTTTACAGACGAATGCAGGTCAAGGTGTTGTATTCCTTCGACAATAGCCAAACCGTGTTTCTCTCACGATCGAAAACCCAGTATTCGGTCAAAGTGGCCCAAATACCCATGGCTACTTCCGACAACGAAGAAGAGCTTCTCACGCTTGGCGCGTTCGACTTGAAGAACTGCGTCACGCAAATCCTCAAGAGCTCTCCTGAAAACTTTAAGCTCGACACAGAAGACTACGCCGTCTACTACAAAGATATCACCGAACAGCCGGATGAGCCATTTGTGGCAAATGGGGAGTTATCTTCCTTGCTCTCATCCATGAAACAGCATTTAATCCCTGGGCGTGTGTGTCAGAATCTATCAGCATCGTTTTTATTCGGCGACAAGGCAAACGCGTCGTCTCTCACGCTTGAAATCCGTCTCAAGCTCCATGTTATCGACAAGACCAAGGACGATTCCCGCAGCAAGGAGCCTGAAATGGAGCGTGCCACTGCATCCAACTCGGTGGCGCAAAGCCGCAAGAGGAAACAACCACCGTCGTCATATTCCAACTCGTCTGCGGCGATGAAGGCGACGCGCACCAAATCCCTCCCCATATTCTATCACCCACCCAACCAACAAATCTCTAATATTATCAACGCGGATAAGTTGAATGCTGCTCCTAAGTATGATAGCAAAAGTATCCTGGAGCGGTTCAACCTGGCTCCATTTTTGCTGGCAAAAATCATCGACAAGCCCACGCGCAAGAGAAGAAGATCAAATGCTCCATTGACTCCGACGGTGCAGACACCGATTGACGGTTCCTACCCACAGCGGGCAATGCGTACACGCTCCATGATGTCGCAATTGCCCCCAATGTCGTCGTCGCCAATCAATGGGGATGCTTCGTCAGATGATATTGACTATCTTGACCATACCCGTGCTATTGAGGAAGAAGACGAGGAGGAGGAGGAGGACGACGAAGTAGATGAGGATGTTGACAATGATTACCGTGTCAATGGCAACTCATCTTCTCCGTATGTCTCTATGCAATCATACAAGCAAGTCCAATCGGCCGCTATCACCAACAGCGACTCAGCGTCGACTAACATCATTCCTACAGACAGCAACAACTTCCAGGCACTACCCGATCTAGAAGACTTGGACAGCAAGAAGATACACACCATCCCAAACACAAAACTCCCAGAGAATCACGACCTCACTTGCATCAACAAAAACTGTGCCGCTAATGACTCTGTCACCTGGAGATATTTTGAGACAAAATTCAACTCTAACTATCTCAACATTCAACGATCAAAGGTATTTGACAAGAAATTGTATGATGGCATGTTTGGGCCGTTGTGCAATGCATGCTACTTGTTCTTGAGAAACAAGGGCTTCATGCGTCCAGAAGCAGTGGTGAAGAAGTACTTACAACAGCAAAAGTACAAGAGGGAGCTCAAAATGAAGGAAGAATCTTTGACGACCTCTACATCTATGCACCAAATGTCGTCACCAGCGCTTCCACAGTCCTACAAATTCGCTACACCTACACATGCACCTTCGACGATAAATGAGGTAATCAAAAATCAAGAGAGAACTGCACAACAAACGAGAGCTGTGTCAAATCAAACGCCAACAGGCGATGATTTCCAGGACCTTAATGATTTCATGAATCAGCTCAACACGTTTGGTGGCCCTTTGACCGATATTGACTTACCCAATGATGTGAATGTAACCCGGCAAGAATCTCCACCAGTGATGGCCACCAAATCTAATACAAGGGTAATCAACTTGTACGAGGATGAGGAGGACAAGGAGAACTGCCCGCCTAATAGCAAACCTCGTCTTACTGATTTTGAGCAAATGGTCATGAAATCGTTTAGTCTGCGCTCGAGTCCAGATCAAAGCGAGTGGTCTCATTTCTTCAACGAGCCTACACCCAAAGATAATTGCATTACCCCCGGAGCCAGCAAGACACCTTTGAACGAGGAGGATCCATCGTCCAAGGCATTTAAGTCGCCACCAGCAAAGTTGAATAATAAGAATGCAACAGTCGTTAATATGCCTTCATCCCCCCTCCTCGGCACTTTCGATATCAAGAAATCGTTGAAAGGACAACTAGAGGGTTCTTCTCCAGATGAAAAGGCAACCAGATGTGACACCACGATGTCTTTTGTCAACGGAAGAAAATCAAGCCCCCAGAGCGAGATTTTTCCTGATGACCTTAAAATTTAGCATTTGTCCAAGTATCAATAAAATACTGTGACCACCATTTCTCATTCTGTAGAAAAGAAGCATTGCCTTAGAATTTACGACCAAAGAAGTAAGTCGAAGCATATTCCGCTCAATGTATTTTGAATACGCGGATTGTTTGAATACTGGTGAAGAATATAATAAAACTAGACATGTTAGTGTGGCAAAATTAAGGTTACAACAAAAGCCTGGTTAGCTCAATCGGTAGAGCATTTGACTCTTAATCTTCATAAGGTCAATCAAAAGGTTGCGGGTTCGAGCCCCGCATCGGGCTTTCTTTTTTGTATGTTGGTAAGCAAGACTCGTTGCCCAGAGCGCCGAAGTTGTTCCCCTTCCTCTTATTATTTTTTTTTTTTCATTACTGTTTCGTAATATTATATTGCCGTTGAAGCTACTACAGCACTTCATTTCTTGTTGACGTATTGAGTGCATATATCATCGTTATCGTGTGCGATAAGATTCAGCAATCGCCTACTGGCAACTCCAAATACTACAATGTCTACGAACCAAATGCCCCCCACCGAATACATGAGTCTCTTGAGTGAGTCAGTCTCATCCATTAAGGAGAAACTCAAGCCATCAGAAGGTACTGGTATCGAAAACCCCCGCGTGCTCATCATCTGTGGATCTGGTCTTGGTGGAATTGCGAGCGTGTTACACAAAGAACCAAGATTGGAGCTTCCATACGGATCTATCCCGGGATTCAAGACCTCCACTGTTCCAGGACACGAGGGGAAGCTTATTTTTGGCTTGATTGGCGAGAATAAAGTGCCCGTCGTGTGTATGGTGGGTAGATTGCATTTCTACGAAGGTTACAACTTCCAACAAACCACATTCCCTGTGAGGGTGAGTCACATGCTAGGAGTGAAGACCGTTGTCGTGACGAATGCTGCTGGAGGTATCCGCGAGGGATTTAAGCCTGGGCAGCTCATGATCATCAACGACCATATCAACTTCCCTGGTCTTGCTGGGTACCATCCATTAAGAGGCCCAAACTTGGAGGAGTTCGGCCCTCGGTTCCAGCCATTATCAGATGCATACAGCCACGACTTGAGAAAATTGTTCTTCCAGAAGGCCCAGGAATTGGGTGTGACCCGTAAGATCTACGAGGGCACCTACTTTTTCGCTGCGGGCCCCACATTTGAGTCGAGAGCGGAAGTGAGAATGATCCGGGCCATGGGCGGCGACACTGTGGGGATGTCTACTGTGCCCGAGGTGATTGTTGCCAGACACTGCGGAATGGACGTTTTGGCGTTGTCGTTGATCACCAACGAAGGTGTGGGCGAAGCCCCACCCAGCGCGTTTGAGAAGGAGCCCAAGGCATTGGACGAAGGCATGGCGTCGCACGCCGAGGTGTTGGAGAGCGCCAACGAGGCGTCGCACGACGTGCAGCGCATCATCGAGGCCACCATTGGCGAGTTGTGAGCCATTTACGGACATGCGTCGCATTCTCCTTTTTATTTCGATCTCCGTATATACGTTCACTTAGTGTGCACACATGTAAGCACCGTCTACTGCTCCACCTCACCGGCAGACTCCCACTTGCCTTGCAAGTTTTCCTTCCACAAGGTGACTTTGTTGTCGCCGCCCGACACCGCCAAAATGTTCCCTGACAACGACCACGACACTCTCCAGCACACGTCGGGGAACTTCTCCTCGGTCAACTGCTGTTTCTGCCACTTGCCGTCGTTGTCCTGGGACCAGATGAGCACAGTGCGGTCCTGGGACGCGGACGCAATGTACGACCGCACCAACACCGAGGGCGACCAGCTCACGTCGCGCACCCAGTCGCTGTGGCCCTTCAACTCGTGTTCCAACTCGTAGCTGTCGGACTCGTCTCTGTACACCCAGATGCGAACCAACTCGTCGGAGCCACCCGTGACAAATCTGCGCTGCAGAGGCGAGCCATCCTTGGTGCTGCTGACGGGCGCCCACGAGCCAGAGGTGACGCCAATGGCGTGGGCGTTGAACGCCTTGTGCGAGGTGGTGCCGTCCTCGTTGAACTCCACCACAGACACCTTACCGTCGGACGACGTGCACAACAAGAGCGCGCCGAGCTCGTGCGGCGCCCACGACACCGAGTTGACGCTGGCCTGGTGGATGGCATGTTCGGCAATAATGCTCCACTGCTGAGTTTCCGGCACCTCCTTCCAGATAATGGCCTTTCCGTCGTAGGAGCAGGAGGCCAAAATGGAGCCGAACTTGGGGTGTGCCCACGCCACCTGCCACACGGGGCCGTGGTGGCCCACCAATGTTTCCACCAATCTGTAGTTGTCGGTTCCGTCCACCTCGAAGATCTTGATGGTTTTGTCGGAGGACGAGGTGGCCAATCTTTTGCCGTAGTAATCTAGCACTGCATCATGGATCAAGTCCTCGTGAGCATCTGTGATGGTAACCATGGTTGAAGTGGAGGATCTGGTGTAGTAGTGGGGATAGCGCCAACAATATCTCACCAACGTGTCGAGCGTGGTGGAACACCCGTACACCCAACAATGGCTACGTCTAGTAACAGGGCAGGGAAAAGGACGCAAGAGGAAAGAAAAAAAAAAGCAAGGGGAAAAGAGACAAACTTTTGTGAGGTTTCCAGTCGGATACCGCCCTTTTGCTCTTTTCTTCACTTGCGTTGGCCCCTAGAAGGGACCATCTGGGTACTTCTGCTGTTGCGCACGGAGCTACACGTACACTATCGTACTATCGCAGGCGCATTCTTGTGCGCACTAACACTATCTCCATACTCTCTGACACCTCATGGATCAACAAGAAAACTCTCGTTCGTTGAACGTTCTACTAAATCACCTCAGCTCGCACATAGCTGAGGGCTCGGCTCAGACCCAGGCGGTCTCTCAGTTAACCAGATCAATGGTTTCTCCAACGGAGTACGCAAACCTCGAAAAGCTAGACGCGGATGCTCTACCCACCGATTTCACGGAGCAGGATCTCATTGTGGAATTGGAACGGCTGCGATTGGTGCTAGTATCTGAAATTCAATGGCAGGATTTTGCATCCGGTCAGCTCCAGGAGTTGATCGCAGACAGTGAGGAACTAGTGCGTAATGTATCGAAGCACTACGCAGAGGCAGACCGGATCCAACACGATGAGGAGGAAGAAATGAGACAGCGCATGGCCAACTATAACGACAACATCATTGACGACAAAATCTTCCAGTTGGAATCTAATATCCAGCAACTTACGGAAAGCCTCGCAGCAGCCAGTCGCGATTCAAGTCGGCTCCTCGAAAACCTATATTATGATGAAAAAAAACTACTTGATGCTGATTTCAAACAGGAGCTATCTCGTTTGGTGGATACCCTCAACCAATCGTTTGATGCTGAGGTCCACAAAGGCCCGTACTAACACCACTTTACTGCATATCCTCTTTCCCACCTTCCGAGTTCAACGTGTCGACTGAAGCACTAGGTGTCCGCATAGTAAGAGAATCTCTTCGGACAAATGTGTATGCTCCATCAATATATCTCCTGCTTGGGTCAACCATGCTGTAGGACCGCCGGATCCGATCAAGATTCATTTTCGACCGGTCGAAATTAAGGGACTGCAAGAAGAACACCATCAACTCATAGGCGAAAATCACCACCAGCCGAAGTCCCCAGTATGACTTATCGGTGTCTTTCGCATCAGGGACGCTGTTTTCTTGACCACCAAGCTCAAGAACTATTTTGCGGCGCTCCTCTTCATCTTTGAAGACGTCTTTAAATTTGTTCGAATTGACCAAGCTATCAACGAGAATATCGAGCTTTTGGAAACACGCTGTTTGTAATTTGAAATTGAAATTTTTGGAGTTCTCCTCCAACTCATTGATTTTTTTCAACAAGTCGCGAGATCTGAAAGTCATCCGGTCTATATTGTCTGTGAGATCCTTCATTCGACTCGCTAAAACCGAAGAATACTCCGAATTTATGTATAGCTGCTTGCTAACCATTCTGCCATGAATGCTGTGGAGCTTAACCAATTCAATATTCATCCGCTTGTATAATTTGGATAGTTTGCCTGTCTGCTCTGATTCAGTATACTTTCTCAGTTGCTCGAGCTTCATCATGTTCACGATGTTGTTGACGTAGCTAATTTTCAACTTTTCCTTATTATCGAGATCATGATTACCGTAGTACAAGTCATCAATAGTTGAGAAACTTGCACACTTCCTGAGGGCAAGTCCTTCAAGAGGCTTTTCTATGGGGTTAACAGCTTCCACAGTACGGATATTGAGCTCTGCCCCATTGAATAACGTGGGGAATGAGCTTCTTCTATTCAACAAGCTCTGAAGATCTTGTACCCGTTTCAAATTTTTGCACGACACACTTCTCCCCAAACCAAGATGTGGTTCTTTTTCACTTTCACAGTTCAGTTTCAGCGTCGAGTAATCCAAACAGTCACTACTAGAGGTTGAGTTTTTATCATATGCACGAGCGTTGGAATTCCCCATATCGAGCTCACGAATAGGGTTTGGCCTGCGTCCTTGTAACGCGAATTTCATACGACCGAGACGACCGGATGTCTTCTCTGAGCTTTGTGATGACAAGAGCTCTTGGCTCATCATAATTCCATCCTTAAGGCAGACGAAGCGGAAGTTCGAGTCCTCCCCATATGTGCTCACTGAACTAGTAGGATCATGAGAACCATTTCTCCTATGGAGGTAAGGATGATGGTGACTTTGAAGTTGGTGGTGAGGCGCCAATGATAGTTTGTCATCCAGGTTCAGGGTAGGAAATTCAGATTTACCTAAACCTTGCCAAAGTCTCATTAATCTTTTGCCCACCAAGCATTTCTTCACCAAGATATCTAAATCAGTGGTTTCAACATCGTTGGGAGTTACCAGATCAGATAACTTAGAGGCAATTTTGCTCCGCAATTTTGCTCCAGCCTTGGTGGAAGGCTCTGGATAAAACCCTTCGTTATCTTCACGAACAATAATGTGGTCTTGCACGGTATTTTTCACTGCATTTGTGAGCTTCTTTAATTCTTTTGAATAATATAGTTTGTTCCTCCGATATGCCGACGCCGTCTGGTTGGAAATAGAACGTGATGGATGGGCCGACGAGAAATATTGTCTGTTAGATGCAAGGTTAGACGAAAGGCCCGTTTGGGACCCTTCTTGTAATGATAATTCGCTACCAAAGCCAGTGTATTGCTGTTTTGTGGCGGATGGTAATTTCTGGTTTGTGTAGTAAAACAAGCGCAGGAGGGTGACAAGGTCTAGTTTTCTTTTCTTTTCTAGTTTGACCTGCTTCTGGAACTGGCCGATCGATAACATAAAGTTTTCGAAATCATACGGATCTTTAGGAGTATCGCATCCACCAAAGAGGTGGAGCCGCATCTTCACACTTATGGTCAAACTGATGATCGACGCCACTGTTTTTGCAGGAAGGATACCAGTTCTTGGGTTTGGCTTGATGTTAAAGTGAGGCAAGCCAATCAAGTTCCACCAATTGTTGATGGCATCTTCTGTTTTTTGGCAAAGAAGACCGTCGCAATATCTTGCGTCCAAAAGATCGAAGTAAAACAAACTGGTCTGGATTAAGTTCACGAGCTCGAGCACGGCAAACCCAATGGGCACCAGTTCATTGTATATTCGGTACATCCGGCGAAACTTGTCTTCCGAGGCGGCAGAAACCTTCTCTGTCAAAAGAGACAAGGTACGGCCCGCACAGTTGAGCTTTTTAAGATTCGAGTTGATGAAAAAAGTGGCCTTGATGGCCCTTGCATCACCTCCGGGGATGGGCACCAAGTTCACGTTCGACGGTAGTGCCGCGATATTCGTGACCAAATGGTACTCGACCAATTCAGTGGCGAAAGACGAGTGCAGAGTGTTCGAGTTGTCGGAGACGCTCATGCGTTTGTACGATGCGTGGTTCAGAGTGGTTTCGTTCAAGTATTCCTGGAAGCGGGCCGGGTAGAACTTTGTGGGCATCTTCTTGATGGTGAAGCGAACCACCTTCACCTTGGAATTGTCATTGCCAGTGTATACCGAGACAACGGTTCCGATCTTGCGGTGGCGGACCCACTGGTCGACCAAGTATATCTCGAAACCAGAAGCTTCCGATTCCTCCACCACATGGAACTCGCCCTTTGCAGCAAACTCCTTCTGAAAGTACTCCACAGCACCAAAGTCGGGCAAAATATATGTGAAGAGTTCAGTTTCTCCGTGTGGATTGCGAGCCGAAGACAGCAGTATCGACGAGTTGCTTCGGGTTCGTGATCTCCTTACCTCAGGCACACCACTTTTGGAGAGTCCATAGTTCAGCTGACGAAACAGGAGCTCCAGGCCATGTAGCGCCGGACTTGTAGCATACATCCGAACAGCAAAGCCACAGGGCAGACAAACTAATGGACTTGAGGTACCGTGGTGAAGGCCGATGGGAAAAGATGGATTAGTGACAATTGAAACTGTCTGCAGGGAGATACTGTGGAACATCTGACAGGCGTGGCGCGGGGAATATGTGCTATCAGAAAATCGTGCCATATTGATGTGCACAATGGAACAATGGAGGGCAGAAGCAGGAGTGTTGTGAGCCGGGTATTGGGAGTGGGAGTGAGAGGCATCATTGAGTGGAAGTATGGCGGGAGTATTGAGCGGAAGAACTTTAATTTGGCAAGTATATAAACCAGGAAATTTACATCTAAAGAGCAATTCGATAGGGGAAAATACTCACACTAGCACTTGGAGGAGTCCGACCATAAAGGTGTACCACTAGAACACCAGGAATCAACTACACAGCGTTCCACTCATCCAATTGCGGATTCTCCTTGAACATCTTTCAGACATCTCCAACACCGCCTCCAGACGACTAAGATAGTATCTCATCCGTTTAGAGTAGTCATGGTAATCCGACGAGGCGCCCGCAAGCAGACCCAAAACCTACTTTACTGTCGCGATAATTGTAGATTATACATAGCAGACACACTGCTAGGAATGATGGCGCCGAGGCACCGCACGTCACATCTGACCATAGAGCTGGACCATAGGGCAAGAATTATGGAAAGAGCAATCACAAAGGCACGGCCACGACCACACTCACATGATCACACAGCACCGAGAACCCTTGGTAGTCGTAACAGATCTCTGCGACTGTCTGTTTCTCTGGACCGAGGCATTGTCGGTGTCATCATCAACAGCCCGATCATTGGCGGCAGCAGCATCGTTCTGCGCAGCCAGCTGCTTTAGTAGTTCCTTCTGCTGCTTCTTCTCGGCGCTGATCTGCGCCTCCTTTCGCATAATTTGCCGCACCACGTCGATAAACGCCTCGTCGACGTTGGTTTTGTACATGGCCGAAGTTTCGTAGAACGGAACAAGGCCCCACAGCTGCGACACCTTGATGCCGTCTTCGATCGACAATACACGCTCGTCGTCCAAGTCACACTTGTTACCAATAAGCACCATCGGCACGTTGTCCGAGTCCTTGATGCGCAACACTTGCTCCCGCAACGCCAACATCTCTTTCAAAGAGTTTTCGTCGGTGACGGAGTAGACCAAGAGAAAACCTTTGCCCGACTTGATGTACAACTCCCGCATGGCGGTGAATTGGGCCACGCCCGCTGTGTCTAGAATCTCCAAATCACACGCTCTTCCGTCGACTTCGATTTGTTTACGGTACGAGTCTTCGATGGTGGGGTCGTAGCTCTCCACATAGATGCCTTGCACAAATTGTACCGTCACCGACGACTTACCGACACCACCAGCTCCCAAAACCACGATTTTATAGTCTAAAATAGTTAGTAGGCGGCTAAAAGCAGTTGAAGAACGACCAAAAACAATCACCCGAAGTGTGCTCACATCCACAGTGGGCCATCTGCGGCGGGTGTTTGGCAGCGAAGACAAAGGAAAACAAACCTCTCATCAATCAAGAACAAAACTATAGGATATGAACGCGATACCAATAACGACTTTCAGCGAATGTGAATCCAAAGCTATCTGATGTTCTCTTTTTTTTTTTGTTTTCCCACGCACTGTCTAAAAGTCCACGCGGCGGCCACGTACATGGAGCGGTTACGAGCCACGCGGACGGAAATCAAAATGTCGTCACCTCCGGAGAAGACCCCACATACACCGTACATACATTCTGATCAATGTCAATATGGAAAAAATACTCAATTCCACGCCTACTAATCGAAAGCGAGAGAAAAAAATAATAGAGGGGAGAAAAAAGAAGGGATTTAAACAAAATAGCTACTCCTGTTGAATCGTCTCATTTATTCTTGTACAAACGATAACATCGCGCTATCGTAAACTTATAAAGGCAAAACGTGTGGAACTGGACCTAGTGGAGTGATTTGGTGAGGGTTAATGGCAATGTGTGACTTGGTGTAGTGCTTCTTGATGTGCTCAAAGTTGGTGGTGTCTTTGAAACCAGGAACGGTCCAATACAAGTTTCTCATCCAGTCGTGGATGTAAGGGTAGTCGTGTCTGATCATCTTGATGTTGGTTTTGAAGTGCTGATGGTACACTGGATCAAACCGGATGATGGTGGTGAACAAGCGCACGTCGGCCTCGGTCAAGGTGTCACCAAGCAAGTACTTACCACCGCTGGAGGCGTTTTCCTTCAAAATGCTCTCCACCTTGTCCAAGTGCTTGAAAATGTTAAGAACCTCCTTCTCATACACTTCCTGGCTGGTGGAAAACCCGGCCTTGTAAACACCGTTGTTGATATTGTCGTAAACCCAGCCGTTGATCTCATCAATCTTCTCCTGCAACTCCGCAGGGTACAAGTCAACATCGGCATGGGCCTTATCAATTAGACCGTTGAAGCTGGTGTTGAGCATTCTGATGATCTCACTGCTCTCGTTACTGACAATGGTCTCCAACTTCTTGTCCCAAAGTACAGGTACAGTAAATCTGCCATTGTAGTCAGCGTTGGCCTTGTAGTACAACTTTCTGATTCTGTCAAAATCATACAATTCGTCGGCAGTACCCACATCAGCACCAGAGGAGAGTTCCTCCTCCGTCGGGAAACGCCATCCTTTATCGTCCATATGCCAGTGCACCACTGAGACGGAGATAAGCAGCGATAAACCCTTGAGTTCTCTGGTTATAAGCGTTCTGTGAGCCCAGGGACATGCATGAGACACATATAAGTGGTAGCGGTTGGCTTCTGGGGCAAAACGGGCACCATTTTCGGTGGAAATGAAGTCTCTGAACTGAGATGGAAGTCTCTTAAAGGCACCGTCTTTACCGGCAAACTTGAGAATGTTAATTTTCTGGTGGTTAGTGCGGGTCGAGACAAATTAAGCAGTCGAAAACATACTTCGGACATGGCGAGGAAGTTCAATTGATTTGAAAAAGGGTAATTGTGTGAATTGATTTGGGTAAAGGCTGGGCACTGTGCCTTATTTGTTGCCCCCCCATGTACACGGTTTACGTCGGGTGTGCATACTGGGGTTAGTAATCCTGACTAAGGGTGATTGGTATTACTAAAGCTGGGGAACATTGCGGTACGGCTGACCATGACAAAAATTACAGGGAAAAAAAAAAAAAAGAAAAAGAAAAGAGCTCTGATCGAGTGCAGCGGAATATACCCTTCTCAATAGCCAAATAATGGCGTAATTTTCTTTTATTCCGGAAAAGTGTCCTACTCTCTTTTTCTAGGGTCACACCTATCTGCGATCCAGGAAGCTCGCTTTGGGAGCCATTGCAAAGAGTGCAGATGCCGCACGCTCCCATAACCCAAGCCATTTCTATTTTCGGCACAGACCCACTCCATACGTAAGAAGCCAACGCGGAGCAGTTGCATTCACCACCTCCAGTGTATCCTTGGAAAATACTACAACCGACTGCAGTCTAGGCCATTTCCCTCCTTCATCTGGTTCCAGATGCCGTTGCCGCAGTAGGCGGTGTACATCGATTTTCCTACACACACTGCATCGTGCGCGGCTAGCTACTTACTCATCTTACAAAGTGTCTTTCCACACATAAAACACGTTGGTCCGAACCCATACAAAAGAGACGGAAAACAGCCCCGTCACAGCATGTCCACGCCTCCAATGCAGTATGCCCTGGCGGTCGACACAAAATTAGATAAACTCGAACAGCCGCTGAAGTTGTCTCCCCCACCACTACCCATCCAGAGTCTGATCAAGACCCTACCCCTCCCTTCCACCACTGCGGCCACTAGTACAGCTCCATACTATGGGCCGCTTGGTTCGACTTTCTACTCCCCTTCTTTGAATCGTCCTTTGCATCACACCACCGCTAAGCTGCAGATGGGCTCGCACGGGTACATTTCACCTGACCCATTTGCAATGCCGCAAATCGGACTGCTACCGCAGCAACTACAGACCCACGGCGGCCCAGACCAGCAGACGTTCCCAGAGAAATTCCCGGGTCTGCAGAATCCCCACGCACCTGTTCTTGCAAACCTGGCGGCTACGGTTCCCACCCCGAATCTGACAAACCCAAACTCGACTGCAAGCCCCAACCCAAGTTCATTGGCAAACCCAAGCTCATTGGCAAATTCGTTGACCAGCTCAATGACAAACTCACGCCCAGTGAGCCTTCAAGCCCAGCCTGGTGAGCCGAACTCGCTGAACCAGCTGAGCCCCAGCCCCAGCCAAAACTCGAACCCGGCCAAAGCTCAGTTCCATGGCCAACGGACATTCATTTCTTCGGCCCCCCACAACTACTCGCTGCATTTACCCTCGCATATTCTGCATTTACCATACGACTCTCTGACACAGTTAACCCCGTTGCCGCAACATCTTCCGCTGCAACATTCGCTCCAGAACCCATTGTTACCCCAACACCTTTCGATGTACTCGGGCAAAGCCCAGACCAAGCCCAATCCATCGTTCATCCGCACCTCCAAGCCCCAACTCGGCCGGCCGGTGGACGACCAGTTCTTGTATTTTAAAGACCTGGCCATCTTCAAGGCCAATCTTGGCATCAAGGACAAGTTCCAGGACAAGCTATTCATTCACGCAAAGCACTTCAAGGTGGCCAAGGACTATAAGGACACCAGCCTCCCCAAGCGGGGTGACGCTCTGGCTGACCAAGACGACCTGGAAGGAAAACCCTATACCTGCTCTTTTGCTGGGTGCACCTGGGCATTTGCCCGTCAGTCGGATTTGCATCGACATGCCAAGTCGCATAACGAGCCCATGTTCCATTGCCCCTACTGGCGCACAGATCCCACCTGCCACCGCAAGGGCGGGTCGTTTAGCCGGCTTGACATCTTGAAGCGGCATTTGCGGTTGATGCACTTTGTCAAAGACAAACAGCACATGTTTCCCGGAACAGATCCTGGATGGTGCCGAGCGTGCCAGAAAATGTTTCCCACATCCAAAGAGTTCATCGAGCATTGCGTGGAGTGTGCTAACAACATCTCGCCTGCGGAATGGCGCACCAACAATTCGTCCAAGAAAGAGGGAAGCGACGCCGCAGAAAAACAATAGACATACGCATCTTGTACCGCATCTGGCAATAATTAATGAAATAGAATCTAGCTATTATACACGGCCTTCACCCCAGGCCTCGCTCACTCCTCATTCCTCGCCCATCTCCCGGTCGATTTCTGTTATCTGATTGTCGAAGAAGTCCATAATGGCACAGTTAGGGTGAATGATGTAGACAGTACGACTGGCCTGTTGCGCCCGCTCGTATTCATCTCCTGGCAAAATATCGTCGTTGATGTTCTGAGTCACAGACATCAATATTCTGTCCTTTTCTAGCCTCTTCAACACCTTATATGCGAGCGCCCGCTCTCCGTGATAGTCTTGCTCTGTCTGAAGCTCATCTTCCTTTTGGTGCAAGTACCACTCAACGATTTCATCCTTGGTCAAACCTTCGCCGCCAAGCGAATCGTCGTCCGACACCTTCTTCACTATGAGATTCATCATCGCCACATACTTATCGTAGCTAATGGTGGTCTTGGCAGCTCTTCTGCCCTGGGTCCTGCCCGCATATTCGGACACAGCGAAATCGGGACCGGGAGCGTCGTCGTTGCCATCATTGTCTCCGCCATCATGGTCATCTTCGTCGTCAAGCATTCCCACATCTTCGTTTTCGTCCTCAATTTGCACATCGTCCATTTCCACTCTGATGATCGACAGACGCAACAAGTCGTAAGCCTCAGAAACAAACGTAGGAGTGATTTCCTCGGTACAGTTCGCTCTGGCAATTGCCTCCGATAATCTGATCATCGACTCCAACTGTCTGACAGTAATTCTGTACGAAGATCTTCCAAGCCCTTGGGCATCGTCGCTTCTGAGTTCCTGGTATCTGTTGACCAAAAAGTCACGAGCATCCTTTGTCATTTTGGGCTTGAAAGTTTTGGCGTACTTGATGTAGCGAGACAATTGCTCTGCCGTATATGGAGGGTCGATGGCCTCGTCACGCAACATGTGCAAGTCCACAATGTGAGACGCCAACTGGGTGTCAATCTTCTCATTGCAGTCGTCCAACACAACGAAGAACAAATCAAATCTCGACATGATCGGCGCCGTCATGTTCAAGTTCGCACGCAAACCCATTTTCCGGTTGTATCTTCCGCCAATTGGGTTTGCCGCCGCCAAAATCGATGTACGAGCGTTCAAGGTGGCGTGGATACCAGCCTTAGCGATCGAGATGGTCTGCTGCTCCATGGCTTCGTGGATAGCAACCTGATCCGTAACATCCATCTTGTCGAATTCATCAATGGCACAGATACCATTGTCGGCCAACATGAGCGCACCAGCTTCAATGGTGAACTCACCAGTTTCTTCGTCCTTGACCACAGCAGCCGTCAAACCAGCAGCGGAGGAAGCTTTACCCGAGGTGTAGACCGCCCGAGGAGAGAAATTGCACACGTACTTCAAGAACTGCGACTTGGATGTCGAAGGGTCACCCACAACACAAATGTTAATATCTCCTCTCAAGTTGATACCATCCACAGTTTGCTTGTGAACACCTCCCAACAATTGCAACAAAATACCTTTCTTGATTGTTTCGTGGCCGAAAACAGCAGGAGAAACAGAGCGAACAAGCTTATCGTACACATGCTCATCCTTGACCATTTCCTTCAACTGCGACACCTCCGAGTCAGACAAAGAGTTCAAAAACACCTCTTGGTCGTTTGGGCCCTGGAATTCCACTTCTCTCTCGCCACCTTCGGCCCCGCCAGAAGCCTTCAGCACAAGTGAGCTCACATGACAGGCGTAGAATGCAAGCTTGTACGTGAGATCTCTCACACCCAAAGCTTTCAACCCAGTTACACCCGAGTTCAAGCCTGACGCGGTACTGGCGTTCTCCTTGATGGACTGCGCCTTGATACCAGGTAAACCCAACTGGGACACATCGGGAATTACGATTTCAGTACCGGTGAATTTGCATTTATCGCCAGGATTTGCTCTTTCAACGGCTTCACCACGCAAAATCACGTCCAATGTACGCGGCATGGAACCGGTGGGAATCTCACTCGAGTTCTCTTGAATACGCACCTTTTGCCAATCAATAAATTGAGACTTGGCCACATTCAACGACCAGTAAGACTGATTAGGACAGGAAGGACACGCTGTGGGTTCGGTGTACTTGAAAACCTGCTCAATACCATCGACCACAGCCGAACACATGTCACACGTGAATGAACCCTTATACAACTCGGGTCTAACCTCCGAAGTTCTAGTGACAGTACCAGAAATCGCCATCAACGAGCCGATTTTCTCGGTTCGGATGTCTCTAATTCTGTGGGTGACAGGCAAGTTGAAGAAGGAGATTTGGATCACTCTCTCGTTGACCGTGGAGCCCGAGGAGGTGGACGAGGAGTTGTCGTCCATGTGCGAGTCCTTTCCATCATCGCCATTGTTGCCCAACAAGTTCATGTACAACAAGGAAGGAGCGTACTTTTTGAGAAGACGGTGTAATCCTTTCAATAGGAACGGGTTGAATCTGTAGTACTGTTCCAAGATTGCAGTGGCCAACACACCGTTTTCTCTTCCCACCAAGTGCTGGTAGTCCACATACAAGGTGCTGTATTCAAAAACACGCATGCTCTCTATCTGAGCCAAGTAGATCTTGCCCAGCCATTCATCATCGGCAGAAGTTTCATCAACGAATTCCTCAATGAATTGTTCGAACGATTCACGGACTTTCTCACCGGTGACATCAACAACTTTAGGAACTTCAACTGCACTTCTGATTGACGCAGGCATTCTGACGTCTCTTTCTCTGGAGGCAGCTTGGCCTTGCAGAGCATCACTGAAGGTGATATTCACCGGTCCACTCAGAGGAGAGTTGGCGGATCTTCCGAGGGAAGAAGATATACGGGACGAATGAAGTAATTTTGCGGCATCCGAGGGAATGCTTCGCGGCGAAGAGACGAAATTCGACATTAGAGGGGGTGATGTGGTTGAGAAGGAAAAAGGATAGGAAGCGAAAAAAGCCCCAGTAGTGCGGCAGACGACGCGTTCAATTTAACGAATCGGGCAATAAAACGAGGGTCGGATGCAGGCACGGACACCACTGAGAGACAACAGAATAATTGGGAGCAAAGAAATTGAGGAGAAAAACAACTAGAGTAACAAAAGATGGGGGAAGGAGAGCATAGAGAGACACAGAAACAGATTGAGAGCAAAAGGGGGAAAAAAAAATAAAGCGGGAAATAGTGAATTGTCGTATCGGTACTTCTCCCATAAAGATACTGGTGCGAGCTCATTACCGCGCGCCTCGGGCTAAAGAGTCCACAATACATTATAAGGCGCGATCAAAAGCAGAATCCTTACAAAGAAGAAGAGACTATGTCAGAAAATAAACATTCAATATCCTCAGGAATCCTTCGGGTCCTCTGGATCACCTATTCACTTATTGAGGAGCCTTGGTGGTTCTCAAGTATGGCTTCACAGCGGTGAAGTCACCGAACTTGGCCTTGGCGTCAGCGTCAGACACAGTAGGAGGAATGATAACGTCTTCGCCCTGGGTCCAGTCGATAGGAGTGGCAACACCCTTGGCATCGGTCAATTGCAAAGCATCAATCACTCTCAACACCTCGGCAGAGTTTCTACCGGTGGAAGCTGGGTAGGTCATGATCAATCTGACCTTCTTGGCTGGGTCAATGACAAACACAGATCTCACGGTGAACACAACCTCGTTGGCCAACTTGTGGAAGTCGTCCTCCGACACCATGTCGTACTTGAAGGCAATCTCCTTGCTTGGGTCGGCAATGATTGGGAAGCTAAAAGGACTGCCGCCAGTGACATCCTCAATATCCTTGATCCAAGCCTTGTGGCTGTCGACACCCTCGGTGGACAAACCAAAGAGAGAAACGTTACGCTTTTTGAACTCAGGCGCAAGTTTGGAAAACGCACCCAACTCGGTGGTGCATACCGGGGTAAAGTCCGCAGGGTGCGAGAAGAGAACAACCCACTTCTTGTTTTGCTCAATGAATTCGTGGAAGTTGAACTTACCTTGGGTGGTGTCGGCGGTCCAGTCAGGCGCAACAGAGCCGATTCTGATTCTTGGTTGTTCCTCGGCCTTGAAGGTGGAGTACAATTGCGCTCTGGCAATTTGAACAGAAGGTCTGGCCCATTGCTTTGGGGCGACGGCGAAACGAGAAACTCTGGAGAACATTACGAGGAAGCAGGTGCGGTAGGTACTATATCAGTAGCAATTCCACAGACGTAAGCTCCGGACCGCTTGCAAAATCCCACGTGACATAGAGATCCCGCTTAAATGTATGAAGGTCCGTGAGAGTTACATACAGGATTATCCATATGCTAGGAACAAAGGGTCTTATTGAAGAAACAGGGAAGTTAGGACTCTATTTGGTCTGGATAGGCCCAAGGCGACGATTAGAAGAAACAAAATGGGCGCTTCTCCTAATCTGGGCACTTCTTCCATAGAAAAGGAAAAGGGTTTCTTTTTCTCCTAAGCAGAATATGTAGTAAATTCCGGTATACAAAGCCATCTAACAGATCTGACTAAGCCTGACCTTGACTGTACTAATAAAGAGATTTCGTCCATCAACACAAAGCTTATACGATTTTTCAGCTTTATCGAATGGCCTGACGAAAATATTGAAAAGGTGTATGGATGGTCAATGTGGAGAGAAAATACTGCTGAAATCAGATACGAAGGTCCCCCTGAATCTCGTGTCTCTTTTGACAGCGCTGAAAAGGTCAAGGAAAAGGCAAGTGAACAAGACTTGACCTCTCGAGCTGAGCTCCTTTTAAAATTTGCAAAAGTACAAGATCCAGAAGAGTTCCGACCTTCAGACATCTTATTAGATCCTACACGCACCTGTGCGTATCGGTCTTTCGAGTTACCCGCAGTACTCCACGATGCGAGTGCCATTACAGTCTTTACTATTACAGTCAGCACAGTAGCTTGGGAGTATCGTGGATTCGTAGAAAGTGCACTTGGCCAGGCACAAAACAATATGTATGTATATACAGGCGGTTTATTTTTCGGGAAGCATGTTGACATCGATCCAACCAAGGAAATCGTCGTCCTGGTGCGAGTTGTTGAGCCATCCATGGGACTGCTGCTGGAAGAAATTGTCCATTTGGTTCATCATTCCTGCGCCTTCGCCCATACCGGGGTTGAATGGGTACGCATTGCCCATCCCGGGTAAACGGCCGTCATCAGGATTTGGTGGCTGGTCATATACTATAGGCACAGCTGGAGGAGAAAACTGGCCTCCTGGCGATTCAAGCTTCACTTGTGCCCCGCGAGGAGTACCCAAATCAAGCTTCGGTTCAGGTCCCATTCCTGGCTGATCAAACTTCGGAACATTGGGAGGCACAGATTGAGGATCCGGATGGGGCACATCCTTCGTGCTGCCGGTAGCCTCCAACATCGACAATGGGATACCGTTGATAGCCAACGGCTTGTTAGTTCCGTTAGCACTATCAAGCTTTGCCTGATGCAAAGCATGGTCGGTTGGTACCAAGGTGGTGATGGTAGTACCGTTTGGAGTGGTGGTGGTGATGGTCTTGAAGTCATCCTTGGTGATTTGGTTGTAGAAGGGGAGAGGCAAAAACCGCTTGCCCAAAGGTCCTCCAACCCCATCAAGTTCAGTATTCTGCTGCACCGAATCTTCACCATCCTTGTTGGCGAGACGTCTTCTCTTTGCTTCGTGGATGCACCACACGAGATCGTAGAACAAAGATGCAGTCAAATGCGATCTCATGCGGCTGATTATACTTCCTTCGCCATTGTTCTTGACGTCGGCAGCATTGAATATTTGCGGACTGGTGTAGAGAACGATGTTCAAGTTCTCCAACACCTTAGCTGTCCGAGAAATATCGTTTTGTAAATCCTTCCATGAAGACAAGGTGTTTCTGTAGAGTCTGTGAACCGTCACAATAGACTGCCGGGCACTATCAACATACTTATCAATGAGATACCTAGATAAGTGCAATCTGAACAAGATAAATGCAGAGTAGGTGATGGCTTGCCTCACATAAATGGGAAGTTCAATCAAGGAAACGGAGTCTCGGCTCAACAACTGCGAAGCAATGGTGATAATGCGAGTGGCAGACAAATATGCGGTGCTCACATACTTCACTTGGTCCTCAATAGGAGTCCCTGGAAGGAAAGCAAAGCAGCAGATCATGAGTCTGAGGTAAGAATAATAGATTTCAATGGAGGAGTCCTCCTGGATGTGTAGCTTGAACTTCAATCTTTCCAATTCTCTGTCCAAAATGTTCAACGATGCAGCTCTGTTCAGCGGTTCTAACAAACCATCGGATCTGGTCACGGAAATACCCAACACATTCACTAATTTGCATTGGAAGATCGAGAGAGAGATCAAGCATCTGAAGTTAGCCGGCAAAGTTGCATCGATTCTGGCATGCTCCAATAAATAATCGGTGGTGCTGATGGAAGGAGGTAATCCCAAAGCCGACGACCAGAACTGATCACAGAAGAAAACTGCCAACCATGACCGAGTTCTCCAAAGTTCCGAATCCGGGCCTAAATTAACCTGGGTACGAGTAAACTCTTGGATGAACTCACCTCCTCTATGTAGTCCAAGCTGTAGAGAAAGATTTTTTGCCAAGCCAACAAAACGGTAAGAGCAATCATCCAACACTTTCTCATTTGGCAAAGGCCAAACAGAGAGAATAATTAAAGCCTGGATAACATGGGTGGACCGAGGAGTACGGATCCAACATGTTTCAATCGCAAGCTGCTTGATTAAAGATGCCAATGACATGTACAAAGTAGGCTCTGGTTCTGAGAGCGAAGCGGTCAACATGACGGTCCAAAAGAGAAGTCGAGATTTGGAAAAGAGAGTATTGGCATCACGAGAATCCAAAATTGGCAAAAATGGAAGATAGTTGACCATGAACCGATCGTGAAGCTCATTGGCTTTCTCCAACGACAACTTGACTTCTCCTAAAATGAACTCGGAATGGGCCTGAACTGGGGCTTCTTCTGGCGCCGGGCTCTCCTCCATGAGATTTGTATCGCGTATATATGGAGTTGGAGAGTTGTCGGAGGACCGGGTTTCACCAATTTGCTGGAAGCTGTTGATTCCATGACTAGCACCGGTTGCATCATTGAGATTAGTACTGTTGCCGAGAGCAATATTATACATTGGGCTGATCTGGGACGTGGTTCCGGCCGACATCGGCTGTGGAGGGAAGGAAGGAGGCGCCGGAGGAGAATATTGTCCACTGAACTGACCAAGAACGCTATTGGGAGTACTATGGTTTGAATATGCTCTGGTCAGTAGGGAGGACCGGCCTTTGGGACTTGGGAGATATGGTGAGCCTGTGCTTGGGGCGATTCCGTTTTGCATAAAGTTCAAGTTATGCTGATTAAGAGCCTGGGTGAGTAAGTTCTCATTCTTGCTGAGCATTTCAATCTTGGCCTTGAGTTCCTCCACGTCGCCAATCAAGGTTTGGATCTGAGAACCCTTCTTGGGCTTGAAGAGAGGGTCGATCTCACATTTCAAATCCATTTTGGTGCACCTGGCACATGGTTTAGGGTAGTTATCTGAGGCGTTACACTTAATCTTGTGCTGGCGACAGAAGGTGCAACTGGTCACGGGTCTGGATTGCTTGGAGTTCGAACTAGAATTTAAATGACTTTCTTCCAACGGACTTAAGTCCATGCTCATCGAAGGCTGATGCCCAGACATTGGTGGTCCGGAAGCAGGAGACCCGCCTGTTACCAGTCTCAGTCGTTTCGAATACACATCACCAGAAGACGACTTTCTCTTAGTCAAAGGAGGAGGAGGAGGAGAAGGATGCACGGATGGCGATGGCTTAGGTAGAATCGACTTTACTTTAGACTTATCCATGTCTTATTAGATGGATAACGTCCAGTTTGCGTAACGAGATGGAGATTTTGGTGGGCCAGTTGAAGTCAAAACAGGGCCTCGGAGTAAAGGGGAAGGAAAGGAAAAGGGTGAAAAGGTTCTATGAAAGCCACAAAAAAACCCCAAACGGCCAAGTTGGAGAAGGAAACGAGGAAGGAAGAACAGTGGAATCAAGAATCAACAGAAAGTCCACGTCGGTTATGTTGAGTCCGAGTGCGGAAGATCACTTTTTATGAGCGTGGCAGGAACGGATTTCGGGAAGGAAATACTGGGTTGGCCACAAAGGGAGATTAGTTGTGGGAACCTAAACTGTTAGGAAGATGGGAGCTGATCCAAAACGTCGATTAGTGGATAGAGGAAGAGAATAGATTCTCGAGCGACACAGGAAAAAAAAAGGCCAAAGTATTCTTGAGAATAGCCATTGAGGCATGTTACCCGCACACTGATGAAAAAGATAATTTGCTTGTGCATATTCATATTACCGTATTTGGAAGCGCCGCACCCGGATGGTTTAGATACTTGCGGCATCGATCACGAATACCTCATATTCTAGCCCGATTTTACCAGAATTTGGTCATTTTCTTCGCTCTTCCAGAGTAGAATGGCGAGGCTATTTTTTTCTTGAAAAAACTGCTTGAAAAGCCTTACGGTATTAAGAGAAAACCTCGAGCCTGCACTGCCCGGCACGTATTTTTTCTGCCGGGAATGCATGGTGAAGGAGCGAAGCGGCATTTAGTCCCGTATGTTTTAAGTATTCGTGGGAAGGGCTCAAAAAAAATAAAACAAAAAACACGCAAACTCTGGAACAGGCAACGGAGTTTGCACAGCGCTTCAAACGGGATTTTTATGCGGTATTTCCATTAGCTATAGACCAAGAGGTAAAAAGAAAAGAAAAAAAAGCCAGTACAACTTTGCACTATGACTCATCGTCGTCAACTTTAGGATCGCCAATGCCGTCCTCATAAATCGCAAACACACAATCACTTTCAGGCAAGCACGGGCTGTCGTAGATTTTGCAGATTCTCTGCTCGCCACGGCCTTTTTTGAACGACAATCTTGTGGTGGAACTGTGGGCGATGATGTTACCACCTATAGGTTTCTTGGGGTCTGGATTGAACATGGCAGCAGACCCATCCACCTGCGCCACCACCTGATTAGTGATGACGACGGCAATGCCAAACTCGTCCGCAAGCCGCTGTAACGTTCTCATGAATTTCGCTACGTGCGTCTGTCTCGCAGACAACTCTCCACGGCCCGAGTAATCCGTACGGTACAACGACATGATCGAGTCGACAATGAGTAACGAAAACCGCGACTCCGACATCATCTGCGCCGCCTGATGCAAAAGTTGGAACTGGTGCTCTGCATTGTACGCCCGGGCATACGCCACATTGTCAAGACAGTCGTCGGGGTTAAGACCGTACCTCTGGGCAATCGAAACCAACCGCACCGGCCGGAACGTGCCCTCTGTGTCAATGTAGAGACATTTGCCTTCGCCACCGCCCATGTCGATGGGCAACTGGCATGTGACGGCCAACGTGTGGCACAACTGCGACTTGCCGGTTCTGAATTCGCCAAATACTTCGGTGATGGAGCCGGTTTCCACTCCGCCGCCAAGCAACGTGTCCAACTGCTTGGAGCCTGTGGTCAAGCAAATCAACTCGGATCTTCGGCTGTGGAACTCCGACGCGGTGGTAAATCCCATGGGCACAAGCTTGGATGCTTCCTGGCTGATACGGTCAGCTTTTGCCTCCGAAATTCCCTTCACTGTAAGCAACGCCTTTTTCGGCGCGTACGCCAAGCTCTCCACGGTGTGATAACCTTCCTGCTTCAACTTCTTGATATCGCCCGCGGAAATGCCGTTTCCTTCGATCTGCTCGATCAACAATGGGCCGGAGAAACCTTCCTCGTCCTCTTCAATATGGTCAGACATGACGCGAGTGGTGGGGGAAAGAAAGACGCGTCCTTATGGACTAGAATCGGGGTAGGTGGATGAGTGCTTCGTTCTGCAGAAGCAACAAGGAATGAAGTGGGGTTAGTGCGCGTGTTCGACTGAAGTAAAGACGTGTAGCAGATAAATCACTACGCGCGAGGCAAAATTATGGTTGATGCGAAATCACCAAAACATGTCAAAACAAAAACAAAACACAGTGCGCACCGTTTACGCCTACAGGCATTCGTGCCATACATCAAACCCACAGTATGTACTTGTAGACGCAGAAAAAACCATACCCAACGGGGCATTTATCCGAGTTTCGTATTTAAATTCTCATGGTGCCGCCGATATAGAGTTTTTGCTCCCTCTCCTCTTTCTCGTTGTTAATCCGCACGTACAGATCATCATTCTGGAATACAGCATTCACTGGGCTGAAAATGTGATTGATCAAAAATGCTCTGACGTATCTTTGTACCAACACAAATGGCCCGGCCATTTTCGAGGGCTTTTCGTATCTGGTGCTGGACCGGATACGGTTAGTTTCAAAAATGTGAAGTACGGGGACACTCTCATCGCCCTTTTTCAACTCATCAACCTCTGAAAACTGGCCCAAAATCCCTTGCATTAATTTCTCATCTGCAACAACCTCTTCCATAAATCCGAAGCGGAGAATACAATTGTAGTGGCCAGGCAATTTTGTGGCTCCCACAAGGATTCTGTCTTCGGTAGCAACTTTGGGAATCGATAAAACACGAATAGTGCAGAAGACCACCACCGAAGGCAACAGTGCAAAGTTTCTAACAAACCGCTCGTAGACGCCGGGTAAAGAATTAGGCGACAGCAAGTTGCTATGTGGATTATCGGAGTAGATGACCGCAATGCCTGGTGTGACATTCAACCCAACAGTACCATACTTAGTGGAAACTGTTCTTATCGTCAGATACTTATCCACCTTGCCATCTGGATTCACGTCACGGAGGACTTCGCTGATAGATAGGTCTTGCTCATTGAAAGAAGATTGGTCACCGGTTTCAAAATCTTTTGCTCCCAAATCTACCACAGTAGAAGCTTGCTTTTCTCTCCATCGAGGAAACAATCCAGAAATTCTGATTCTTGAAGCAAGTTGCTTTTCCACTGTCTTTCCACGACAATATCTCCAGAAAGAAAATAAAAATAGGAATATAGTTGCCATCATTAATGGGAACCAACCACCGTGAGGAACCTTTTTCAAATTGGCAATGACCAAGCACCCTTCCAATGGAACAAAAATCAAGCAGTAGGCAAGAGGTATCCACCATTTGAATTCGTAAGCATAAAAAAAGCAAATCATCATCAACACAGAAGTGACAATAAAGTCGAGCGAGATACCCAATCCGTAGGCAGCTGTAACATTATTGGAGTTTTGAAATCCTGCTGTAGTGGCGCAAACTCCAATACAAAGAAGAAGGTTTGCCATAGGAATATAAATCTTTCCCACGTAAGAAGCAGAAACATGAACAACCTTGAACTTTGGGAAGCAGTCCAAATTTATCATTTGTGACAAAATGCTGAAGACACTTAAAATCAAGGCTTGCGACGCAATAATAGTACTCAAAATCGCCAACACGAACATGGCCCAGTAAGGCCAGCTGTTTACACCTCCTGGAATGGACTCGTAAAAGACGTTAGAGAATTTGCTAGGGTTATCAATAAGATAAGCACCTTGGCCCAAGTAGGTGATGATTAGGCAAAATAAAACACTAACGATACCAATCTGCGTGGGGACTTTACCGAAATGGCCCAAATCTGCGAACATAGCTTCAGTTCCTGTAATAGCTAACATAGCACCACCCAAAGCGTCAACACCAGAGCCTTTTAACAACTGAATGGCATAGTATGGAGATAAACTTTTGAAGATAGCTGGATGGTGAGAAATGTTAATACACCCGCAGATGACAAGCCCCACAAGCCAAATAAAAATAACGGGTGCAAAAAAGTAGGTGATTTTTTGGGAACCATACTGTTGAATGAAGAAAAGAATAAGAAGAACAACTTCAGAAACAGCCAAGACATTATTAAATGAAGGCTGGGCAACCTGAATTCCAGCAACAGCACTTAAAACCGAAGTAGTGGGTGTTAATAAACCGTCTGAAATCACCAAGGAACAACCCAAAAAGCAACCAAAAAGAGAAACCACCGAAATAAATTTCGTAATGGTGGGATTTTGGCGTTTATCCGTGTTGCTAAAGCTATTTGTGGTATCAACTCTCTTCAACAACTCCAAGTCAGACTTTTGGGGTGCTCCGGGAATTATAACTCCCTTGGGGCCAAAGCGCATGCATCGAGCAATTTTTGCGTAGATAGCCACTTGACCACCCTCACCTTCGTTCGGCCCAAATGTAAGAACAATTAGGGCGTACTTGATAAAGACAAGAATAATGAATAAATAAAAAATAATAGACACTGCACCGTAAATATCTTCCTGAGTTGGCTCACTATTTGGATATTTGATGGAATTCAACACATATAGCGGTGAGGTCCCAATATCACCATAAACAGCGCCAAGAGACGAAAACGCCAAAAAAAGAATCTCCTTCACTGATTTTCTCTTCTCTTGAGGAGAATATTTGTCGCAAGAACCCACTTCTTCTTCGTCCACCTTAGTGATTGATGTCTTAGCTAGTGCTGCAGTCATTGTTATAGGGCAGAATTGCGTTTGAGAACCACAAAAAGAAAATTACACCGTGCTACTCGGGTGTTTTATATCCTTCTACCAGCAGAGCGCCATTTTATTAAAAAAATCTTGTAGGTGATAGTCCAATTGTCTCTCCAGCGACTTCTCTGACCATCTTGTCATAAAAATGCCTCACTACAAGTTAATACGCACCTAAGAATGGGTCACATTGGGGCCCCAGGTGTCGGTATTTTGCTAGTTTTTTCACGAGAATTTTGATCTTATCGTGCTAAATTACATCAGTATAGGCGAATTACCAATTTTCAAAGTAAAATCCATTTTTCCAAATATTTTGCTGTTTGGCCTTGTGAGGGTGCTTTCACCGTCGCACAGCCCATATGGTTTTGTCGCTTGCAAGGGAAAAATCGCGCACTGAGAAATCCTGCTGTACGATTGGGCCCGTCCATGACTTGTCCCAAATAGGGCAATTACGGAGAGAAATGTTACATGATGTCATCGACTCAGGTCCTCCCCTCTTCTTTTTCGTAGCTGTGTGATCGCACAGAATACGTCACGACGTCGCGCTTATCAAGGACCCCAAAGAATTCCCGCACCGCCAAAGAAACACAACGGGGAGAAAGCTAGGCGCACGAATGGAAAGAGACTAGGCGCACTACGAACAGAGAGCAATGCTTTCCCACGTAACATGGAAGCAATAACTGTGTTGAGTAAAAAACGTTTTGCGAGAGATCGTGCTCGCCGCGCTGATTGTTGATTGTTTCTCCAGACGGCAGTTTTCTCTCTAAAGCGGAATTTGACCCAAATCTTGGCGTAGGTAAAATCCATCAAGATGCCACGCGCAACCAATTTCACCTTTATCAGCACACCAATAGATGTGACCACCACAATAAAAATAATTAGAAATAAAGAAAATTCCGCTAGTTTCACCCTAACGTCACTTTATTTGTTACGAACACGCGGTGTCATCTGTCGCCGCTTTGGAACGGTTCTGGCTTATTAGGTAGAGTACTAGCCATGTGCTTATTAGGTAAAATACAAGCTGCATAATTTTCAGTAAGGCAACAGAAAATTCATTTTTCAAAGTTGGAGACGATTCTCAAATACTATGAGAAAAGTGCTTCTTCCAATATCCCGCTTCCTCGTACCCCACCGTTAGTCTCCATAAAGATCATTTTAGTTCTGGTTCTGGTGTGGTGAGAAACGGCTGATAGTGAAAAAGTCGCGTTGCGCGCACCAAATACGCGTACATCCACCGCGTCTAGTTTCTCTCTTTCTCCAACCATGCTGGCGAAAATCCCTGCGTTTCTTGATGGAAACTCATTCGTCCATTTCAACGACAGTCTAAACCGAATTTTGGTTGGAAACAGCGAAGGGTTGATCAAAGTCTTCAATCCCGACGAGCCCGAGTCAGAGCCAGTTTCGATCGATATTCCAGAGAACTTAACCTCCTTGACCAGCCATGGCGAAAAGATCCTCTTGACCACTACCGAGGGCCACTTGGCAACAATCAAAATCGGCTCGAACATCACTGGCGCTGAGCTTTTTGATACAATCTACCGCTCTGAACTTCCGTTGCGCGACGCGGCGTTCATCAATGGCGGAAACAGAGTGGTGTGCGGAGGAGACGACGATAAGCTCGTGGTGATTGATTTGGATAACGGAAACAAAGCTTTGGTGGTGTCTGTGCCTGACCAGATTGTCAACGTCACTTATAATCCCAGTGGTGAGATCGTGGGTGTCGCTCTCGCCAATGGCGATGTGCACATGTACTCGGTGATCAACGAATCGCCAGCACTCATTGAAAAAATCACTGGTGTGATCCCCTCTAAGGTTAACACCTCGATTGATGCAGTTAATTTTGGCGGCGAACATGCCCACGAACTCATCTCCACGAAGCCTATGTGGTCTGTGAATGGCGAGAACTTGTTTTTGCCCACATCTGCCAGCTCGGTCAACGTGTATAACCGCGCTGACTGGAGTGTCATGGCTGAGCTCAACCCGCAGGTGGAAAACTTGATTTCGCTCGCGTTTTCCCCCAGCAACAAGTTGGTTGCGTTGCTCCACAAAAATGGCCAGATCAACGTTTTTGACATTGCGACCGGCAAGCTCTTGAAGAAGTTCACTCTTGACCGTTTTGACGCAGGAACTCTCCCCCTAAACCTTACTTGGTACAAGAGTACGGTGTACGTGGGCTCTACAAATGGAGAACTTCACACCATCCCGATAGATATCGATGACGCGACCGAGAAGCCTGCAATCAGCGCAGATGTGGAAAGTTTGTTCTTGGACGAGGCTAGCGAGTCTGAAACAGAGGAACTAGGGAATATGAATGGCCATGCTCAAGCCACTCGGAATGGACTTGATGACTCGATGATTATTGATGAAGAAGATGAGGAAGAAGAGGATATGTACAACAAAAACGTGGACTCATACCTTCATAGCAGAAGAAAGCGCCACAAGTCCCTGCTGTCACGGCCTCTGGAATTTTCCCCTGCGCCTGCGACTGAGGATATTGTTCCATACTCTCCTGGCTCCACTCCGTGGATAAAGTCAGTCAACTCCTCCACAAGCTCGACCATGAGAAGATACATCTTCATGAATCACATTGGATACTCGTGGTCGGTAAAAAGCACCTCCTCCAACAGCGCCAATGACGAGCAAAAAAGTATTACCATCTCGTTCTTTGACAGAACAATCAACAAGGACTACCATTTCATCGATAGTTACGGCTACGACTTATGTTCTATGAACGAAAGAGGCGTGGTGCTTGCGTGCTCGGGATATCAAAATGATAAATCTTCTAATAGCGGCAAGGTGTTTTACAGACACCACAGCAACACTAACGACTCGTGGGATAGAAAGATCCCTCTCTTATCAGGCGAGTACATCACATCGGTATGCATAACTAGTTCTGCTAGCATGAGCTCGGGAGACTCGATTATCGTGGTCGGTACCAACCTTGGTTATGTGAGATTCTTCAATCTTTATGGTCTTTGCGTGAACTTGATGAAGCTTTCTCCGGTCGTCACTTTGATCTCGTCGGAAATCTCCACAGTGTTCATCGTGAATCAAGTGATGTCGCTGAGTTTCACCTACTCGATATTGAGCGTTAATGATGACTACGCCTTCTTGCAGCAAGATCGCGTGATGCCACTTCGTCCTCCCACCGGCCAGGCTCCGCTCTTGAAGGGTCTCTTCTTTAATGAACATTCCGATCCATGTGTTGTTGCAGGGTTTGATGACTCTCTTACCGTTCTCTCCCAATGGAGAGAACCGGGAAACGCAAGATGGATCCCGATTCTTAATTGTAAGGACATTGTCACCGACTACGGCCTTAACGAATCGAAGGCCAACTGGAAAACGTGGCCATTGGGATTGCTTGATGACAAATTCGTCTGCTTGGTGTTGAAAAATTCTCACGAGCACCCAGGCTTCCCACTTCCTTTGCCAATCGAACTTGAAATCAAGCTTCCAGTGAAATGCTACGCGTATTTGAAGGCTTCTGAAGACAACCAGGGCGATGATGGAGATAATGAAAATCTGTCTGCAAAGATTAGCAAGACCCAAGAAGAAGATCCTGAAGAACAGTTTTTGCGCAGTTCCACGTTGGGCAAGCTTCTCAGTTCATCTTTGGCGGATGCAGAGAACGACGAAGAGCACGAGGAGAAGTTAAATAACTACAGTGTTGTGTTTGATAAATCACTTCTTAAGCTCTTTGCTAGCGCGTGTCAGGATTCCCGTCTTAACAAGGCATTCAGCGTCGTGAGGCTTATCAAGAACGATAAGGCATTGCTCGCCGCGTCTAAAATAGCCGAGCGGTTTGAATATCTCAATCTTTCGTCCAAAATCAGCAAGCTTCGAGAGGATTTGATTGAATTTGAGAATTCACAGGAGAAGTAAATTACATAGGGGTGAATTAGCACGATGGTGACTTGCCATTTAACTATAGACAAAAAAAAGCCAGGACAGAAGCAGCACCACAGGGGCTGAAATATGTACAGCATGAAATAACAAGAAAAAAAAGGAATAATAATCAAATAAACCCATGTAAACTACTTTGTCGGCTTCTTTCAAATGTGATTTAATATCGTTAAATTTGCTTCTTGATCCAGTGGAAGATAATTGGAGTAACCCACAAGGCACCGGCAATGAGACCAGCAGCTTTCAAAGTATCGTAAGCATATTGTTCTTGCAATTTCTTTTGTTCTTCTGAAGGTTGAGCACCTGGACCGCCAAACATTATTTGTTTCTGTTGTGATAGATGTAGAGGCAAGTGGAAAGGTTGACTAAAATTTTCGTTGAGTGGGCGCGCACGTGATTTACCCGGATTGTATGGTTGGCACCCTAGTGCTAAAGGGTTTGTTACAGTAGCTGCTAAGTTATCGAGACATGACGTCAATTAAACCGTTCAAGATGGAGGATCTCTTCGAACTCAACCAGGTCAATTTGGACCCCTTTACAGAAAACTTCAACCTTCTGTTCTACTTCCTGTACTTGTGTGATCACCCACAGCTCTTTTTCAAGTCCGTGGAACCAGTATCGACGCAGTTCCCTGAAATAAGCGGATATATGATGGGAAAGACAGAGGGAAAGTTGAGCAAAAAAGAATGGCACACTCACATCACAGCCGTGACCATCAACTCGGATTTCCGCAGAATAGGGTTGGCCTCAGACTTGTGTTTGCATCTTGAACGGATCACTGCAGTGAAACCATACGAAACGCTATTCGTGGATCTTTTCATGAAAATAACGAATAACGTGGCACGAAAGCTCTATGAGAAGTTGGGCTACCTGGTCTATCGACGAGTCGTGGGTTACTATGGGTCCAAATACCCTACTGACGTAAACACATTGAACGACGATGACGACGCATTTGACATGCGGAAAGCTTTACCGCGTGATGCTAACAGAGAAACTGTACGCGACAATGGTGAAAAGTTCTACGTGTTGCCAGAAGAAGTGGTGTTCTAGACGATGCAGTTTAGTGTCCAAAAGAGGCCTTCCCATACCGCAATGGAAGCTTTTCTTCAGGAAGCCAGCAATCCATTTGAAATTAGGCAAAAGTGCTCATGCCCGTACAGGCGTGATGTCGGATTATCTTGCTCAGATCCAGCCAAAACGGACTTGCTACTTGATGGCGCAAAGCGCGATGAGGTAACCTACAAATATTGATTCCTTCCATCCAAGTCCATACTAGAAATGAAATCACACCGCATATTCTGAACCTTTATACGTTTCCTCGGCTAAATTGCCCCCGACTTTAGTAATTATTGCTACAAATATTCATGCTTGCTGACACCCGTACCCCACGAACCATAACGTATGACATATCGCACCACTACTACTGAATCTCACTATTAACTATGTCCCGACCAGTTAGTGTTGCCGCCCGAAGCCTCCAACGGGATGTTTTGTCTAACCCTTCATCTCGCTCGAGCTCGCGTGCCCGCACCCCCATGCCTGATAGCGATGAAAATGGACAGCTCGATGTGAATTTCAGCTCACTTGAACAGTTGCTCTCCACAAAGTTGGAGTCGTTGCAAGCTTTGCTATTCCAAAGTGAAAATGAAGAGCAGGAGAACAGAGACTCGATGGTAGCTGACTCCCAAGACCGCAGACAGAAAAGTGTCGAGGAAATGAGCAAAGCTCGAATCAAATCGGATTCGACGTCAGTGAATGACATCTTATTCTCATTGAGACATTCCCGAGCGGAGGTCTCGTCGCTGTCGCGTGAGATCTTATTGGCACAGATGTTCAAGTTGATCGTGACACGGCCAATTGCCATTTTCAATGAAGAAAATGCTGGAACAAAAGATTATGTCGGAGAAGCTGAGGTTGCAGACTTCACTAAATCCGTCCTTAACGGCGATTACAGATCGCCCACAGAATTTATCCTCATGTTCAGATCGATGATCAGTCTTTTAGTGAGTGATCTAGATGATTTTGGTGAGATAGTGAATACGGATTTGTTCGTCCACCTCGAGAGATTGATTCTGGACCCACCTAATGCTAATGTGACCTACGAGAACAAGGCAAATGTGGTATCTGGCTACTGTGGATTGCTTTTGGTTTTGTATAACGATACTTCTGCATTTGGAATTGATGACAAGATCAAGTGGCTAATGGAGATTGCGCAAGGATTCGTTCAGAGTGCAATCACTTTGCAAAAAGAGTTGGACTCTGGTGATCGTGAGTACTCCACGTTGATGGATGCAAGTGTGGATGAGAACTTGGTCAATGAACAAGAAGGCAAATTGAAGGCTGAAGCCGACATTGCGGTGGCTGCATTGCACGGTATCGGTGCATTACTCACGTTACTACCAAGAGGAGACTATTTAAACGATCTTATCAGCACCATCGCACCCGAGGTGGTTGAAGTCATAGATAATGATGTGAACATGGATTTGGCAAAAGCAGCAGCGAGACTTTTGGCTTTGTTCTACGAATCGTACACATATGAGACAGTTGAAGATGAAGACGATGGCACCCAGAGCGACGAGGAGTTTAATTATAACGCTCCTTACTATGAGCAAGGCAACCTTCTCGCTATTTTCTCAAGATTGGCCAACCAATCGACGAAAAGAATTGGTAAGAAGGGTAAAAAGGAGGTGAACTCTGTATTCAAGGAAGTTGCAAACACAGTCATCAATTTTACCAACAAAAACAATCGTGAAGAAATATATAAGAGATCTCCAACTGGTCTTGAGCTTCTTTCTGCTTCTACAGGCTCTACCACATTGAAGTTATCGCGGTCCAAGTCTATTTCTATCAATAGCTGGTTCTTATATTTCAGATTGTTGCATCTTAAATGGTGCTTTGGTTTCGGGCTTCACGATCAGCTTGTGTCTAATAGCAATATTAGATCCATCTTGAAAGAACCTGCTACTAAGTACCAATCCAAGTACAATTATGATTCTGACGATGGTGCACACGGCCATGGATTTAGCAGAGACGCACGTTCCGATGTTGATAGATTTTCCAAGCAAGATAAGAAGCGGGACAATGACCTCAAAAAGGCCAGAGAGAACAAAATTTCCAAGGAATTAGAGCAGCTTGAGTTGAAGTAGCTGGTCCTTTCAACACGCTTAATATATTCCTGGTACTGTTTTTATTCTAATAGTAATTATTTAGCACCATGCTCAGAGTGTTTCAAGCTGTACATCAACCATTCCGTCAACTAAAGCCAACTTTACTTTTGACATATCTTGGATCACATACGACGCACCCGCAGCAAGAAGAGGTTCTTTCCCAAACGTAGTTGCGATTCCCACTACTGTGAAGTTTCCATTGACTCCCGCCTTAATGCCGGTAGGAGCATCTTCAAATACAATTGCTTTGGCTGTCTTTGGATCTGTTCCATTGGCTTCACAGAGCCTTTCGAAGGCTGCGAGGTATCCTTCTGGATCTGGCTTTCCCTTTTCCACGTCATTAGCGGTGATAAAAATAGTAGGTTTTGTTGCTGATCTAAATAACGTAGTGAACCAGCTATGCGCCAAATTTGTGGTACCAGAAGTCACAATCGCCCAATAATTTTGAAGGGAAGCATTGAGGGAACGAAGCATTTCCGGAACTCCATCCACCGGTTTAGCCAATTGGCCATAGTTTTGAACAATAGCAAGCTCAAAAGCTCCAATATCGTCAGGGGTACATGGTTTATAAGGAAATACCTTGGTAAATGTCTCAACGGTTCTAGCACCGTGAGCGGATTCAAGAAACTTGGAGGGATCAAGAATATTTTCTGGATACAACCGATTGTGCTCAACAATAACATCGGTCCATGTTTGCTCTACCGCCGGGGTAGAGTTCACAAGTGTGCCGTCGAGATCGTATAAAAGATAGTTGGTGGAGATATGAACCATGGAGAGAAAGAGTTATTGAAACGAAAATTATCGAAGATATGGTTATTCTGAAAGTTAACACGTTACCCCACAGTCCCCGCGTCGGTTGCACTGCACTCCGGTGTGTCACCTGAGTGCAAAACTACAACATCACCTTCTTTCACATTATTTTATTGAATATATTTATTCTAAGATATTCAAGAATATTGATATGTGCATACATCGTTCAGTTACTGGACCACAAATTCAGTCACGTCGAACTTCTCAGGCGAGATACCCATTTGTCCAATAGACTGCTTGGCCTCTTCGGCCAATTTTTCGGCATAAGCATCGTCCCAGCCAAGTTCTTTTCTCATAATTTCAACCACGCCATCAACTGCACCTAATGCCTCTCTGGCGTTCAAAAATGCCAATCTAGATCTTCTGGCCAAGAAATCGAGAGGAGTTCTGGTGTACTCGTACTTGATGGAGTACTTCAATTCAGCAATGGTGAAAGGCTCGTCAAAGGACTGGTAGGACAAGTTGTTGTCTGCGCTGGCCTTGGTTTCCGATGGCTCGAATGAGTGGTTCGCAGCCAAGGTCACTGGAAGCTTGTTAAAGTCAGAAGCAGCATAAGACTCCAAGATGACAGAAGCTCTGGTACCGTAGTTGTGACTCAAGTGCTCAGCCAACTTAAGAGGAATCTTGTACTCGTGGATCAATCTAGCGGAATAGTTTTGCGTGTAGTTCTCACCACCAATAAGCACGATCTGGTTGGTCTTGCAAGGACCAACCTTCTTGGAGAAGTCAAAATTCTTAACCAAAGTGTCAACGGTTTCTTCAGCCATTTCTCTGTAGGTGGTCCACTTACCACCAGCAATGGTGACCAAGCCGCTGTCAGTTTGAGTAAGCAAGTGAGAACGAACCAATCCTTGCGTAGTACCAGCATCCTTGCCTTTAGGCAACTTGGAAGGGTCACGGGCTAAAGGTCTGATACCAGACCAAGCAGACAAAACATCATCTCTGTGAACAGGGAAAGTGAGGTACTTTTGCAATTCGTTTAAAATGTCCTTGATTTCTTCTTCGGTGGGGACAGGGTTCTCTGGCACCTTGTTCAACGCATTATCAGTGGTACCAGCCAAAACCTTACCTTGCCATGGTAAAAAGAACATCACTCTACCATCGGAAGTAGAAGGATCCAACAAACCCAAGGTCGAAGAACCATAGTATTCGGGCAAAACAACGTGGACACCAGAAGAAGGAACAATCATCTTAGGAGGTTGAGAAACCTTTGGAGGCAAACCTTGTGGGTCTTCATCCATCTCCAAAAGCTTGTCAGCCCATGGTCCAGTAGCATTAACAGTAGCGGTAGCCTTCACAACAAACTCTTCGCCGGTCTCACGGTCAGAAGCCAAAACACCAACCAACTTTCCATCCTCCTTGATTAATTGCTTGACCTCAACATAGTTCAATACCGTGGCACCGTGGTTGATGGCAGTGATGGCAAGCGACGAGTTCATTCTAGCATCATTGAAACTACCGTCATGGTAGACACAAGCGGCCTTCAAGTTGGAGCTGTCGAGCATGGGGGCCATGGCCTTAGTGGTTTCCCTAGAGAAGATGGTGGAGTTTCTCAAGTTCTGGTAACCAGCAAACCAATCATACATCTTGCAACCAACAAAGAAGTAAGGTACCTGCCACCATTTGTAAACAGGGATCATGATGGGAAGAACAGAACACAAGTGAGGGGCAGTACGGAGCATGTTGCCTCTCTCGTTCAAAGCTTCAATAACCAAGTCCAACTGGTCCTTGGACAACTGGAAAATGGCCTTTTCCAAGTATCTGACACCACCATGGGCCATCTTGGTCGACTTGGACGAAGTACCGGAAGCAAAATCCTTCTTTTCCAACAAACAGACGTCAAGACCACGGCTGGCCGCATCCAAGGCGGTACCAGTACCAGTAGCACCGCCACCAACAATCAAAACGTCAAATTTCGGAGTGGTTTTGGCTTTCTTCAAGAGATCTTCTCTCGAAGGTGGAGTCTCAAGGGTTTTGACAAGAGGCTCATACGCATTAGGGAAACTGTGGGCATTTGGAGTTTTGATGAAGTCGAGATACACCACAGTGGCACCCACGACACCTCCAGTGGCCGCGAGCGATTTGAAGAGGGTTGATGTAAAAAAACGAGACATGCCAACGACGCTAGAACCTAGGTAGTAGGCGAGAAGTTGAAGTAATCAGGTGAAAGTGTTAGTGGAAGAATCCAACAGGCGGAGATCGGAAGTCCTGAGGGAAAAAAGAAAATGCAGTGGAAGAGAAAAGTAAAGGATGGTTCCTTTTTTTGCTCCGGTTAAAGTAGTTTGAAGAACCGAAGTCTGCCAAAAATGTTGCAGTGCTCCGAACGTTTATCGCGCCGCAAGGCGTCGCGCATGCAAGAATTGAAATGCACAGCAATCGGTGCCAGCAAGCAAGCCCCACTCAAGACTGCAGAAAATCGACGTTGCATAGGACAAGTGCATTCTCCGCCTATCGTGCCAGCATATACCATGTTGGAAATTGTGTTTGGAACTGAAAATGCTTCGTTTCCGCTCCAGTAAAACAGACCCAGGAAAGTCCGGCAACGTGCCTTGAGTCACATTCCTGCGCGTAGAAATCCGTCCGCCCGCAGAACTCTTCATCAATTGCTTACAAAAATAGCCGACGTGAGCATGTGGAAAAACATCAGGTGGGGCACCGCGCCGACAAAGCGGGGCGTGCCGAACAAAATCGGTGCCGTGACGTCTCGAGCGGGCTCATAAACGGCTGGTGTCACTTGCCGGAATTTCCCGAAAACAAGTCGGTCTACGATTTGTCCGGCGGCTTTCACATGTCGAGAAACCCTCTGGTTTCGAAGGCTAGATACTGCTGGGGTGCGTGCGCAAACGCATCTTTGTGTGCCGAATGTCGGTCACCGCTTGGAATAATTTTTTCACCTTTTCTTAGCCACCGGTAGTAGCGGCGATGGAGCTATCTTGGCCGGTCCAGATGGATGCATCGAGATTGGTGATTTTTTTTTTTCTTCTTTTTGCCACTGAATTTGAATTCTTTCCTCGGTAGAAACTCGGGTGGGTTTTGCATTCTTGCATTTCCTCTTCGTGTCCACCTCATCTTTATGTTTTTGCACCGTTCTCTACTCTTTCTTTTTTTTGCCCGTAGCCCTCGTCTCACTTATGTCCTATTACTTATTTCTCTATCTTCTATACCGATAATGTCTAAAGCAAATAGGTGGAACCCGGTGCGATTTTCGATTTACTAACTATGTTTTTGTCTTGACTGTGACCCTCTCTGTTACCACCCCAGCCTTTCTCCTCTCAACCCACGCCAGGAACCTCACTCCGGTACTGTATACAAGGCCCGCCAGATTGAACTGATCGGCGCCAAATGGCAAATCTACTGTTTAATACAATGGATACCCAACACACAGACCTGGACAGTTACCTTAGTGAGTTTGCTGGCATTACTGGTATTTCCCTCGATGATCCGGAAATCTTGGAAAAGGCAAAAGCGTTGCTCACGCGTCACAACCACAATTTGAACAACGCAGTATTGGCTTTCTTTGAACACGGTCTCGATTCCACCGTTACCCAGGAGCAGGCTCCCATTGAGAATATTGCAGACATTGGCACCAGTGCATCTGGAGCCGAAAGATACGAAAGTGCCCCGGTTCACCGCAACCTTCAGCATGAATTCCACTATCATTCCCTTTTGCCCCGGTTTCCTAAAGCACCCCGGATTACCAACAATTGGCAATTTGAACTTGGGATTCACGCTTCAATGAAGGAGCAGAAATCCAAGCAAGAAACACAAACCGAAAAACCCTCTGATAATCCAGAGCAACCAAAAAAACACCCTATATGGTGGTTAATACTCCTCATGTTCCCCAAAGCATTATCCATGCTTTTCTCGCTAGTTCGATTTCTTCTAGGGTTCTCTGCACCCTCGTCTATCCGCAAAATTTCCGGATCCAAGTTTGATTACGACAATTACGAAGTAGGATATAATTTTGAGCATGACTTGCGGCTGATCAGTACGGCCCCAAATTACAATATCCGCACATCTGGTTTCAACCAGTGCCACGAAGAGGCAAAGAAGGAGTATGAATTCATGATATTGATTTTGATTGATAACGAATCGTTTGATTTTGTCGAGCAGATATTGCTGTCACCCGAGTTCGACTCGCTCTTTAATAAGAATACTGGCAGCTACAAGGGTTCCAAGTTATATTTCAGCAATGTGGAGAAGGACCCTGAAGCATTTGAAGTTTACAAGCACTACAAAACCAGAAGATTCCCTTATATTGCTATATTGGGCAATGTGTCCAACGATCCCACGGTCATGTCATCGATGTCCATTATCTACAGGTGCAAGATTTTCTTCAATCAGCCATATGCGTCTACGGCACCGAATCGAACAGAAGTACGCATGGTTTTGGAACATTTGAAGATGTTCTTGGCGGATTACAATCCGCAGCTTGTTACCAAGAGATACGACAAGCAGGAGATGGAAATGAGCCGTATGCTCAAAGAACAACAAGATGAGGCGTACTTGGAGTCATTGCGGCAAGACACAATTAAGAAGCAAGAGAAAGAGATGAAATTGCAAAGGGAAGAAACAGAGGCGAACCGTGCGCGCGACAGAATGACATTTCTCCACCATATCAAGACCGCTGATTTGTTCCAATCTCAGGTGAAGAATGCATCTGCGGCAGACACCGTGAGGGTTGCGATCAAAATGCCAGACGGGAAGAGAGTGATTCAGAAGTTCCTCAAAACATCGCTGGTGAATGAAGTGTATTTGTTTACCGAAACGCAGCTAGTGGAGATTGAAGGAGAGGTTGAGACATCGTCGCCCATGGATATTGAGCAGTACTGTCAAGAGTACCCGTTTAACTTTGAGCTCATTAAGCCATTCCCCAAAGTGGTTTTGCCCGCTACATCTAAGACGATCGAGGAGTTTGGTGCGTTGAAATCTGGCGATAACATATTGGTGGAATACCTCGACGATGAATAATGATCTTTGCTCCAATGGAGCACAAATAAAAATAATCATGCCCGCGCACATGAGCCGCACCAAATTAGATTGTAAACGTCGTATACTTTGTCGCGCGCGGGGAAGGGATATAGCACCACCAGATTGGCCCAGAATATCACTGAAGAGCGCCGGTGGTGGCACACTCGGAAAAAATGCTCTAGAAATGTGTAGAAAGTCCCGGATCGCTCACACAGTAAAGATCTCACAAGGGGAAGCAAATGAGACTGGGGCTTGGAAGCACTGTGGTCACGCTAAGGATGGTGTAGGGGTTTCTTGGCATTTTCTACCATGCGAACAAACTTCACGGTGTCACTTGAACCACAGGGTTATTATCTTATTCCCAGCTACATCCCCCATTGACCCCATTTGCACATTTTACTATGGCAAGCCGTGCAAGTAAACTAGAAGCCGAAAAATTGGCCATCATCCAAAAGTCCTTATCTCGCGGCCGATCCAAATCGCCGTCGGGCAACAACTCCCGCTCCTCCTCTACCCTGATGGACGATTTCAACAATAAGGACATGAAATGGTCCATCGCTAACCACGACCCGCTGGAAAGAATGCAGACCGAGCAGAATGTCGCTGATGAAAGCAATCCTAACCAGGTGTGGGACAATGAAGTGAGTGAGGAGGAGCATATCAGTGACGACGATGAGAATGAGAAACTCCAGTACGACGGAACCGGCAATATCTTGCCCAACTACGCGTGCCATGACGATAAGATGACCGAGGTTTCCACGATTTTAGAGCATTCCAACTTGAATGACAGTCTGACAATCAAAAAGCTCGAGGAGCTCACTGCTAACGAGAGAGCGGTGGCTAACGCAAGAAACATTGGAACAGAAGTGGACGAGGGGATTGTGTCGAAGCTCTTACAAGACAAGCAAGCCCTCACTGGTGATGAGGAGTTGGACCTTTTCCGGTCGGACCAGGATGCCGCATCTAGACGGCAGAAGTTGGAGACGTACCAGGCGTACCGTAAGAAGATTATTGACCAGGAGAATGAGAAGCAACAGGCTCGTGGCCTAAACCAGACACCACAATCTCCTACGGAGAAGACACTGCCCTCTGCTTCGGACGAGGACTTCATGATTCCTTATACTTCGGCGGTAGAGGACAAGTTGGACTCGGAGTTTGCGTCGCAGTTGAACGAGACCATCAAGGAAGGCGAGCTTGACTCCAACATCTCCCAGTCGCGTGTCATCCAGACAATTACAAGAGGAAACTTTTTCCAGCTTATAAACCCGCAGGTGAAACCCAAGATGTTCCTTCTCTGTATGGATTTCAGCCCGGAGTCGATTTTTGCGCTTGAATGGTGCTTGGGTACGGTTTTGGTCGATGGCTCTGTGTTGTTTATTGTGTGCGTGATTGAGGATAACGACAGCAACCACAACTTGAAAGGTAATGCGCAGAACGAGTCGGCCAGAGAGAAGGCTAGACTCACGATGTTGCAGAGAGCGAAGCAGCAGGTGTTGAGTTTGTTGAAGTTGACCAAGTTGCAGATCCACATTGTCATTGAAATCATCCACCACCCGATCCCTAGACACTTGATTTTGGAGTTTATCGATAACTTGCAGCCCACGTTGGTGATGGTTGGTTCCAAGGGTCTGAGTGCCATCAAGGGCGTGTTGTTGGGATCTCTTTCTAACTATTTGGTCACCAAGTCGACTGTGCCGGTGATGGTGGTGCGGGAGAAATTGAAGAAAATCAACCGTTTCAAGAACGGCTCCTCCATCTTCTCCAACAACATCAAGCCGCTCACGTTGTCTGAAGCGAGAATCGACTAGTGGGTTCTTCACTGTGCTGTTCTATCTTTTTTTTGTTACGCCCTTTCATGTCTCTTTGATTAACTTTATTTCTACGTTACCATCTTATAAACGCTTTGCCTAGATTGCCCGTATCCGATGTATCCCATATGGTTGGTGTGTGCGAGGTGCCTTTGTTGCCGATAGAGCTCATAGATAAAGCTCGGTGAATGTACGCTTGGACTTGTTGAATGTGTTCCCACACTCTGCCGCAGGGCACTTGCGAGGAGCGCTGATTTGCGGATTCATGATAGAAAATTCCTCTTTCTTCTTGGAGCGTCGGCCAGGGGGCCGGTTGCCGATATTCTTGATGCAGCGGCCGCAAAAAGTGTGGCCACACTTGGCCATGAACACTCGCTTGGAAAGCTGAATATCCACGCTGAAACACTGCCTGATGCAAAACCAGGGTGCATTCACGCGGAAGCGCTCTGCGTGAGCCGGGAGTTCATCGTCGTACTTGGAGTCAGGCTTGAAGTCCGCGGGAATACCTTCGCCCAAAACCACACCGCACAACTCGCACAAGAGATTGGTGTCAGGAGCAATATTGTTGGTGTATCCCGAGGCCTCTTCCTTTGCCACGTACTGTTTTTGTAGTAGGAGCTTGCGGTTGTGTCTATTCTCGCTTTCGATCTTGCGATCTAGGGTGTTTTCGTCTTCCCGCTCCAATCGCTCCATGATCGCACTCGACACCTGGTCCGGCGGAGAGAACGAGTGGAACATGCGGAAGAGCGCCCTCTGCTGGTGCATCATGATCTCCGAGATGTTCTCAAGCCCCATTCTGCCGTTGTCGTAGTCCACAAACAACATGGCGTCGCCGTTATCTCGTCGGTTAAGCCTGCGGCGAGTATTTCTAGGTTCGGCTCGCGTAGGAGCCACCCGGCGTGCTGGAATGGCCGGCCTCAGAGAAGATGGAGCGACAGGCATGATTCGCTGGTGGCCAGTGATCTCGATGTCGTCGTCGTTGTCGTCGTCGCCACTCATCACCAGTACTGGTGGAACAGATTCGCTGATGATCTCAATGTCGTCTTCCTCTGCGGCCGAGTCGTCGCTGAGAACTTCGATAATACTGCGGCGGCGTCGATTGGACGGGATATGTGCTGACGATCCTTCTTCCACACTCGGGCGGCGAGAGGGTCTGATCTCGACTTGCTCACTCATCCGGGGCTAGGATAGGCAGAAGAAACAGTGGGGAGCTGTGGGACAATATGGGGAAAGTTTTTTTTTTCCTGGTTGGGTGAAAGGGGATTTTCGGGCGAAAAACTGAAAAAGAAGTGAAGTTAGGTTACCGGTGCTCAGATGGGGAGGAACAATAAGTACCAGGCGGTGTGCATGGGGGTTGGAGTGCGCCAGGTCGTGATAGTGTACTGTGCGAAAAAGTAATTAGGGCCAGGCGCACGGAAAGGTGCGCACAGAAGAAATGGGCAAGATGGAGAGGAAATCGAACGAAGAAAAAACGGGTAGAGAATTTTAAAAAGAGCGACGGAACTGTCACCGTAGACAATGTACGTAGTATTCCAAATAACGTTTATTCCAATGCAAAAAAGGGAGAAAGGTGTAAAATACAATAAGAGAACGCAACGAAGCACGTTTACTTCTTCAAACCGCTTCTGATGTAACGACCAACAACGATACAGTGGTCTCTTTCATAAGGTTCCAAGGTCAATTGCTCCAAAGGCTTGATTCTCTCCTCTCTCAACTTTTGCACCTCTCTAGCGAAGACGGTTTCGGCGTCAACAGTGGAGTCGATACAGTTGGCCTTGATGGAGATGACCACGGTACCTTGGTCCTTCAAGAACAAGTGGGAGTTCAAGGCGATAATACGGGCCTGGTCAGGTTGAGCCACATCGGCAAACACAGCGTCGACCATACCGATCAACATACGGTACTTTTGTGGGTGACGGGCATCGTCAATAATAGGAATAACGTTAGGTCTCTTCTTGGCCATGGAGATCAACTCTCTACCTGGTCTGTGGGAGAACTCAACGGCGTAAACCAAACCCTCTGGACCAACAACGTCGGAAACGTGAGACACGGAGGTACCGGACGCAGCACCCAAGTATAAAACCTTCTTACCTGGAGCAATACCCAACTCGTCAATACCACCCATGATACCGGCAGCCAACTTGGATCTGAAAGGGTTCCAAACACGGTACTCGATCTTGGTTGGAGCAGCACCCTCCTCCTTGGCTGGCTCGTCAATGGTGACTCTCTTTTCACCGTAGACAGACTCACCCGGGGCCATGTTTCTTGTCACCAACAAGTCCTCCTTACCTCTGGCAATGAAGACACCAGCGTGTCTGTGAGGCTCAATGACAACCTTGGCACCACCACTGGCACCACCTCTAGCACCGCCTCTGCCGCCTCTGGCACCACCACGGCCGCCTCTGGCGCCACCGCGAGCTCCACCTCTAGCTCCGCCTCTACCACCTCTAGCACCACCACGGGCACCGCCAAATCCACCACGGGCACCACCACGGGCACCGCCTCTGCCGCCGAATCCACCACGGGAGCCGCCTCTGCCGCCTCTTTGATCACCGTAAGCCATTTTTGATATATGTGTTTTAAGTGAAGAACAAAATGTGCTGAAAAAATTTTTCCAAATATCTTCTGTATATTGGGGTGCACGGTGCGGGTAACCCTTGCCGCTGGTGAAGACACTCTACATGCTAATGGGACTTTGGCGCTGGGAAGGGTCTGCCGCGGACTTTTCAGGTTTTCTAAAGCTTATTGGAGTTGGTAGCGCCCGCGGCTTTTGTTTGGTGGTGGTCGGCGGTGGTGGGAGCCGTGGTTTGGGGCAGTATGGCTACATACACTTGCAGGAGGGAAAATGGGGACAACTGGCCACAAATGGCGATATTGACTAATTTTGAGGATTCCTCTTGCTAGAACCAGTTCCATGTCTCGCTACTATCTAGTTATAATGTCACAATTTGCTCGTTGTAGTGCTACTTAGGCCTATAAACTTGTGGTTGGCTACTGTCGACGATGACCATCGTGCGGCGCGCGCAATAGAGGCAAATTTCCTATTTGGGAAAGTGCCTCCGGGTTATGGCTCCCTCCCGGCCACCAACGTGTTTGCTTTCACCGTAACCACACGGATCCTTCACTGGGGATCATTATTGCGTCAGCAGCTTGTTCCGTGCATGTGGTCACTTCTGCCAGAATGAGGGTCGACAATTGGTGTCCTGCATGCACCGTATCGGATTGGGGTCTGTAAGGACCGCGCTAAGACACGGCCCCAAGCATGTATAAATAAACTACTCTTCGTATATAAGCGGCACCAACTCGTTTTTTTTTTTGTGTTTTTTCTCGATCCCTCTCTCTCAAATCCCACTGATCTCACCATGTGGAACACGGTATATGTGGTGGCAGGCACCATTGTGTGCGGATGTCTCAATTCGTTGCTCACCAAGTACCAGGACAACCAGTGTGTCGAAAACTGCTCCAGCCCCGATATTTCGCTCCACAAGAAGTTTGAGCAGCCCGCCATTCAGACGCTCCAGATGTTTATCGGTGAATTGGGAATCTACCTTGTCTACTACACCCTCTACAAGTCGCGTTTCTCTAAGCGGTCCCAATATACTGCGGTGGGAGACGACCAGGTTATCACTAGCGTCCAAAGTCTCATGTTGGCCATTCCGTCAGTTTGCGACATGTTGGCGACCACGCTCATGAATGTAGGATTAGTGTACACCCCTGTTTCCATCTACCAGATGACCAGAGGTGCGGTGGTGTTGTTTGTGGCCGTGATGTCGGTGTTGTTTTTGAACAGACGCATCCGCGTCTTGGAGTGGCTTGCGCTCGTTATCGTCACGTTGGGGATTGCCATTGTGGGCTACAGCGGCTCAAGCACGCCCATGGAGGCGGAAAACGCCATGCGCATCGTGGTTGGCATGGGGTTGATCTTTGTGGCCGTGGCATTCCAGGCAGTGCAATTTGTGGTGGAGGAGCGGATCATGGCCCGCTACCACTTTGAGCCCATGCGCTTGGTGTATACCGAGGGCTTTTTCGGCGTGGTTATTTTGGTGGTGGCGCTCATTGTGTTGAACTATGTCGTGGGCTCGGTCCAGACGCCCGACCGGTTTGTCGATTCGCCTTTCAACTTGCACCAGTCGCTCAAAGAAACATTTTCGCTGAAGCAGGTGCTTGTTTCGTCGGTGATGATCATGGTGTGTATTTCCGCGTTCAACTTCTGTGGCATCACCTTGACCCACCAGTTGTCGGCGACTGCCAGATCCACTATCGACAGTTGCCGGACATTATTAGTGTGGCTTGTGGCTATGGTTTTGGGATGGGAATCGTTCAATTTTCTCCAGGCGGTTGGTTTTGCGGTGCTTGTGTTTGGCACTTTGTGCTTCAACGGCGTGTTGCAGCCGGAGGACTGGAGCTGGGTTCCTAAGTGCTTGAAGGATAGTGCCAACAAGAACGAGCACTTGATTGACGTGGTGGATGAGCCTGTAGACCGCATGTAACTGCATGAATGTAACGTATCTCTAGATTCTGTGTGTTATTTGTAGTTTTAGTATTAGTTTGGGATGCTTATTATTTTGGCCCATTTGTCAAACATGGGAAACATGAGCAAAATAGTGTGAATAAGTTTTTCAAATCTGGAGAGAAGAAATGCCACCACGTAAAAAAACCGAATAGATTGGGTTACCTTGAACAATACGTGAAATTAGAGTTTTATTTATCGTCGTTGAAGGTTGAATCTTTTTCCTATTTCCACGGCACAACCAGAGTAAGGCTGGGTTGGTGGAAGTAGTGACCGAAACTCATAAAAAAATATAAAGAACAAAAATCAAAGAGCAAAAAAACCAATGCCACGCAGTTTAGAAGATTCTACTTCCACTAAGACTGATTATTTACCTATGCTTTTGCATTGCCTGCTGAACCATGTCTGACTACTACTGGTTTGACCGTACTGCAGATTGACAGCTGTGAATAAATTGATTCCTAGTGGGCCAAGAATGGGGAGAAGATACAATCGTGATAGAAAATTCAGAGAGGCGACTCCAAAGCTAATCAGATAAGCCCAGCACAATAGCTATTCGAATAAGAGAGAAGGAAATTTATAGAAAGCAGAAGAATCCGCACTTTGCCCAATCAAGAAGAAGCTTCAAGTCAAAACCGAAGTGAGCACATGAGTCAAAATCTAAATAGAGCCAACTAACCAATTAGTCAAGTAAAGCCCAATTCATTTTCCTTCTCACATCCACAACCTAATTAGACCGCCTGATCGTCTCCCCAGAAGTGTCCGTCGCACAGGACCTCCGCCTGCACACACCCATACAGTCGTGTGTAACCAGTATCGCCACAGCCAACCGAACCAGAACTACTCACTCTTCATACGCCACCAATGGTATGTATCGCCCATCGGCCTCCTCACGTCAGCTCTAACAACAGTCATTGAGAATTGTTCCAGAAAACAAACAGCATTCTGCTGTCAGCACCACCGCATTCGGAGAAATCTCTCTGAACACTCCCGCGTTGCAAGACACGTTGAGAGAACAGAAGGGACCGTTGAGTATCGCGCTGAAGTTGAACGGCCGCCACCCCCTTGAGTCGCGCATCGCCAACTGGGAGGAAACGCAACAACAGACCCGCTTGGAAATGTACAGACGGGTCTACGGTGCCGGTGAGCCCATTAAGAGAACAATGGAATTGAACATCATTGAGGCCACCGACTTCAAACCCCAGATTCTCGGCGGGTCCGACGGCATGCACAAGGATATCCTCTTGAACAGAGAGGCTACGGTAGACTGGGAAGACGTGTACAAGGGCGGCTTTGAGGCTGGGGAGACCAAGGACTTCCATACCGAAATGGAGACCAGACTCGGCATCTAAGCACGCGCGGGTACAGTAGAGGCCGGTTGTGGGCCAGATCCATAGTGTTAGATTGTGTCCATTGCATTGAATATTACGCAGAGAATGACAGAGGGTGCGTGAGCTCTTGCGAGAAAACCTAGCAACGTATGTCAAGTGTAGAGGTTGGGTGCTAAGAGTGTGTAGGAAACGTGTTGCGGCACTACCCAAAACCGAAACGACAGGAGAAGGGGAAGAGAGACCAGTAGTGCTGAATCATGGAGAAATTCACTTTCCATCCATTCTAACCGAACATTGCGGACGTGACCAAATTTGCCCTTTGCCATGTCTCATTTGTGCCAAACGTGAAGTGGTGTCTCTGACATCTCTGCACCATGTGGAAATCGCACTGGCACAAATTTTTCCACCACCACCACCACCACTTTTTCTTGCAAGAGCAACACTCCCCCGTACTTTCCGCCACCAGACCTTTCACACAATCCATTCTGAAATGTCCCAAGCCTCCTGGTATGTATATTGCTTTTCCCCGTAATTTATCATTGCTCCTACTAACTCATCGCCAGGTCTCGCAAGCCCCACACCTCAGATCTGATGTTTCCAGACCAATTACCCGCCGCCACCACAGCAGCGCCGCCACCACAAGCAGGCACCACCGCGCCCAGCCCAGGAGCCAATATCCTGGTCATTGCGCCCAACAAGGATGGCAAGGCGTACTCCATGCGCCAGATATTCCAAGCGTGGTACGACAATAAAGACGCCATTTTAGACGTGAATGTCGAGGTCAAAAAGGGCGAGACGTACCGCCTTGCCAAGCCCCAGCAAATCTATCACTTAGATTTGCAGCATGTGGAAGGCGAGAAGGTGCCACAGGCCTCGAACGTCGACGTTGCTCCCGAGGAAACCCACGATGCCAGACCGAAAGTGAGCCCTCCACCCAATCTTCCGGTGCCTGACCGGCGGACACCATTCGAGACCGTGTCATTGGTACAGCCACAGAACATCAACTGGATCTACCTCGATGCCAGCAGCAACGAACAGGGCCCGTTTTCCGGTGATGTGATGCAAGAGTGGTTTACCGACGGTTACTTGACTCTCGACTTGCGCATTCGGCGCCAGGAAGAGCTGACTTATGTAAGCTTGAAGGAGTTTTGCGACACGGTGGGCAACTTTGTGCAGCCGTTTGCGGTACCGCTTCCTGACTTGGCACGAGAGGCTGTCCCTGACGCGGCGAATGCCGAGTTGGGGAACCTGGACGTGGCTCTGGCGCCCACGGACGTTGGCGTTGGCTATACCAGCGGCTCGTTTGGCTCGTTGCACCCGTACTTGCCCAATGTGGGCCAAGTGGGTGGCGTGGGCGTGGGCGCTGCTAACATGCGGCCTTCATCCTCCAACCTCTTTGACTTCATGGGCGACAGGCCATTACAGTTCCCACAGCTGTTTGGTCTTAACCAGAACATGGGTCTCAACCAGGGGATGAGCCAGGGGATGAACCAAGGACTTAACCAAGGACTTAACCAAGGACTCAACCAAGGACTTAACCAAGGACTTAACCAAGGACTTAACCAAGGACTTAACCAAGGACTCAACCAAGGACTTAACCAAGGACTCAACCAGGGACTCAGCCAGGGACTCAACCAGGGACTCAACCAGAACATCAACCAGGGAATCAACCAGAACATGGGATTTGGACAATTGCACATGCCTTCGTTGCTCCACCAGTCCATTCCCCAGCAGCCGCTGTTGCCTCGCACCAGCAGTTGGGCCGTGGATCTGATGGGTGGACGCTCAAGCGCTGCTGCCGATCCGATGATGGGACAATCGCCTTGGCTTGCAGGAGTGCAAACCTCGCGCGTGAGCTCGCCGTTTGTGCCAGAACCGGCCAAGGCGGACGACATCCTCGACCTCCATAGTTCCATGGTCACGGGCATTTTGAACGAGGACTTTGGCCGCCAGTCCGCTCCTCAGTCCAGTCAGAGCGCATTGGACGTAAACCTTTTCGCTGCTGTGGAAAAGGCCGTCGAACCGACAGAGCCTGCAGTGGAAGCACCTGCTGCGGTGGAAGAGGACACCACTACTGCAGTGGCGAACAAAATTGCCGAGACTTACCTCGACGAGACTGCTGCCGCCGTTGCGGCACCCAAGCCTGTTGAGCAACCCGTTGTAGTCGAGGAAGTCAAGGTTAAGGAACCGGAGGTCAAGCAAGAAGAAGAAGCAGAAAAAGTTCCAGGGGCAGAAAAGACAGAGGAAGTGCCGCCCGTACTTGCTCCGTGGGGCAAGGCCGCTGAGGCCAAGCCTGTGGTTACATTGAAGCAGATCCAGGAGTTGGAGGCTGAACGCTTGCAGAGGGAGAGACAGTTGAAGGCCGAGTTGAGGGCCCAGATGCAGCAAGAGAGCCTCCTCGCCAACAAGATCGAGGAAAAAGCGCAAGAGAAGGTGGCCTTCAACTGGGCCAACACTCCATCGCAGGCCGTCACCAAGGAGACCTTGGCCGACATCCAAAGAGCCGAGGCACAGGCAGCAAAGGCCAAGGCCAAGCTGACTACCCCAAAGCTTTCGTTAGCGGACACCTTGACCTCTGCTCCAAAGGAGGAGACCAGTGCCTGGACTACTGTGGCCACCAAGAAGGCCCCTGCTCCAAAGAAGGCCGTTCTTATGGCCTACACTCCTAGCGGAAGCAGCCTCAACCCACTGGTGTTGAGAGCTGCATCATCCAGCGCCAACAACACTTCGTCTGTGGTGGTGTCATCGGTCAGAGAAGACTTTATGGTGTGGGCTCGTGCTGCCCTCACCAACTTGTACCCTTCTGTGTCCAAGAGTGACTTGCTTGAGGTGTTCACCACCTTACCTGCCCACAATGACTCCGCCCAGTTGATTGCTGAGACCATCTACAGCTCGTCCGCTACAATGGACGGCAGAAGGTTTGCCCAGGAGTTTATGAAGAAAAGACAGCAGGTCGAGAGAGAGGTTGGTAACGACGGCCAATCCTGGTCTGCTGCTATTGCATCGAGTGCCAACAAGGTGCCTTCTGTGGACGATGATGGTTGGAGCACCAACGTGAAGTCCAAGAAAAAGGGAAAGAGAAATTAAATGCCAAAATACTGTCTGGCTTACGCATGTCATAGTTACCTAGCCTGTAATAAAAATAGAATATTTTCCTCCCAAAAAACAAAAAACAAAAAAACCAATCGAAAATAGTATAGATCGACAGTCACATCTCGAAGCGAGAAAGGGTCTTGGTAATACTTTCTTCGGTTTCCGTTGCCTGCTCCATATGCTCTAACATCATGGAAACAACTTTGAGGTTTTCCTTAGGAATCAAGATGATGGCTGAACGCGCCATTGACAAATAGTTCATTTCAAACGTGCTATTCATGATGTCTGGTACCGACTTCATACTTGTAAGGAGTCGACTCGCCATTCCGGCCACAATACCGGTTGAGTCAAGAGGGAGAGTCGTCAAATCAATAGTAATTGGAATTATTGTCTCTTGCGAAGAGCCAATTATGCTCTTATAATCAAAACCCAAAGCTGCTCTCTTCCGCGAAGAGCCAGGAAGAATAAGTGAGATGCTGGTATTGGATATTCTAGTGATAGCAAAATAATCCGGGATGTCGTTGCTTGCAATGCAATGGGCTGCTTTCAAGATGCTAGATTTTATCTCTCCTCGTCTAGCACTGGTCAAAAGAAGCTTTACCTTTTTGTTGATTATCGGATGAATTCCCGCCGACTTAAAAAGCGACAAGGTATTTGTTTCGAGATCATGGGCCGAAAAGTTTTCAGAATTTTCGGGGAGCCCGTTTTCCAAGTCAGTTTGGGGTATAGTTTCAGCTTGTGGATCCTCAGACAAGTCAGTAAATTGGAATTTATGTCTGGTCAAGATGTTTTTCACCTCTGCCTTGAAGTGATGCGGAATAAGCACAATATTGCTATAATGACTCGAAAGAAAAAAGAGGGAAATAGTGTTTTCCGAAAGCGGTCTGGTGAGCTCCAAAATCTTCGCTGAATTGTTGAAGTGTCCCTCGCTGTCGACTTGTAAGTTCAAGTAAGTCTCGGGGAGCAAAATAACATCGTTATAGTCTAGATGCTGACAAATATCCAAAGCTTCCTTGAAGATAGAAGAAAACTCGCGCGTTGGATAAATAACAGTGCATTCAGTAGGTGTAAATGCGATGTGAAAGAAATGGTCACTCTGTTCGTCTTCAAAGTCATCATGACAGCTATGATTCTTGCTCAAGGAAGCAAGATCAGCAACGCTACCAGATGAAGTACTTGAGATATCGTTTTTGCTGGTATTATCAACTTTCGTCTCGGAAATGATTTGCGACAAGCTGCTAATCTTCATTCCGGAACCAGATGAATGATGACTCAGGATCATTGGGCCATGGTCATCAATTGAATCTCCCCACTCAGAGCTCAGATAGTCGTCTTCAGTTTCCAGAGAAGAGTATTCGACCTCCAGGTCAGAGCTGTAATCAGGGACATTCTTAGCCTCTCCATGAAGAAGCTGAAGAATAGGAGAGCTAAAAAGCCACACTTTGTCGCGAGGGATGGACAAGATTGATAACTGTACGGGATCTAATAGAACTTGGCTGCTCATTTTCGGATCAGAAAGGATTTGGAGTACAGTATAGATAGAAGGGTCAACATAAATGGGCTGAAAAAGGTGGCAACGGTAACAATGGGATCGTCTCTTCTCTTAAGGAGCCGCGAGAAAAATGAAAATGAATCATACCCTCGGAAGTTTCCCCCGAATCTGCACACAATCAGCACAAGCTGCATGAGCTTGACTCAGTAGCTCTCTACATCTGAGTCATATAGTCAGTTACTGCACAAGTTACGAAGAAGAACAAATTTAGCCGACGTACAAATCCGCCGTTTTTACCTATATCTTATCTAGGTGCTGCCTTTCGTAAAATGTTTCCCAGAGTTCAATAGCTTCCTTCTGGGATTCGATAGAGCTTTCAATAAAAATCTCAACACTGTTTCTGAAATCTTCTATCTTTTCAATTTCAAAGTTATCGAGTTCTTCCTTGATGGTTTCCGATATTGTCTCAAAACTCTTCTCAAAATAGGCCACCTTCTGCTTCAATTTATCCGTCTCAAACGTTAGCATGTTCCGCTTCTCCTCGGATGATTTGTACTTCATGTTTAGCTTGTCTAGAGTCTCTTGCTTTTTCTGAAATTCTTGACTGAGGTGAGTAAGCTGAGTGTAAATGTTAGTTCTGGTTTCAAAAATGTACTTCACCGATCCAATTATGCGCAAATACTCCTCGATGGTGAAGCCAAGGGTCAATTGATCCTGCAAATTGACCCGCTCAAGGTTTTCCTTGAGCTTGATGTGCACTTCTGCAAACGCTCCTAAAAGTTCGACCGTCACTTTCAGGATATCAAGCTCTGCCAAAGCATCCATGGTACTAGCAATTTCGTCAATCACAGAAACTATATCTGCCCGCTGATTAGCAATGAGCTCCAACGATTTGTAGAACGTTTTCAAATTGTGCTCAAGGTCTTCAATGTATGATTTCTTCTTCGAGAAAAACTCGTCAGGTTCTTGGACTTTCGCTGTCATGGAAAAAAAAGAGCTCATAAAACCAGAAGAGGCGGTCCCAGAAGCAACGGCTGGGGTTGAAGATGCACTAGCATCATCGTCAATATCGTTCAAAGGTGCGACTCCGCTAATTTGTTCTCTTTCCTTGGACAGAGCAGCAAAGTCGTCGCTGGTGAGGAACATGATGAAATCGGGATCGTTGGCAAAACCTGGTACTTTGCTAATTTTGAGAAGCATCTTCTCAAGGGACAATCTTCTGTTTTCAATGAAATTCTCGTTGAACCGGCCGATATAGGTTTGCTTTGTCGGAGGAGGAGGCACGATTTTGCCTGGATGGTTATTTTGAAGTTGATGGTAGATCCAGCGGAAGTCTCTGTATCTTCTAGATACTGTGACCACTTCCGAATTACTCGGGAAGTGTTCGGACGACGGGTTCTTATTTTTTGTTCTAATGTCATAGACAATATGCGCCGTAGCAATGTCACCCACCTTTACTGGATTGCCGACAGTAATATCCAAGTCGTTTCCGTCGATCCTATCTTGGTAGTTATCCTTGCGTGTAGCAGCTTTTGCTTTGATAGGAGTACTCAATTGTTCCACCCGGGAGTCTTCAGATTCGGGCTTAATGTTGTAGAGAGGCGCATCAGCCGCTTCGACCAACAGATTGGTTTTCTTAGTTCTCTCGCTTGGAGCAGCACCATCCAAAGCTGCAGCGCTACCCAATGGGCCCAACGGATCCGAATCTACTGACTGCGGTTGCCCCAAATGCTTTGCTACTGTCAGCGGGGCATATCTTCTTTTGCGGTGAGCTTTGAACTGTCCTGTTTTCAACTGAGATGACTTGGAAGGCGAAGTGACCACCTCCAGGGTCTTGGGTTCGGCGCCAAGCGCGGTGGCACCCCCCACGGCAAGCGATATGCTGCCCTTGTCGCTAAACAAGGAGTTTTTGGCATCGAGTTTCTGCACCAATGGCTGCTCGATGCCAAGCGTCTCTGATCCACTGGTGAGATCTGAGAGCAATTGGGTCCGATGCTCCTTGCGCTCCTCCTTTTTGAGCTCAGACAACTGGTCAAATTCTGCCTGATTAAACACAGAGTGCTCGCCATAATTGATGGGCGGAAACGCCAGCGCAGATTGCGAGCCAGCCGTGCCATGTGAACGCGAGCCATAGGCAAGGTACTCCTCGCCGGGTTTGTCTGATTCCGAATCGTCTTTGTCGGATTCAGAATTGCCGTTGTTGTAGTTGGTGTCCTCGTCAGCGTGGGGGTTGAGATCCATCGCCGCAAAGCCTGAGGAAAGGGTGGAAAACTTGGGAGGTGAGAACTTTTGCGAAGGAGAAAGAACATCGTCCCAGTGGGATGCAGTCAAGTCGTCCATGACAATGGGGTAGTAAGTTGGAGAAAGTAACAGAGCAGTGTGCACACAACTTGAGGTGGAAGTAGGAGGCGCGACTACAGTATCAGAATCGAGAGGAGGAACAATACAGTACGGGAAGGTCACGCTGGAGACACAGTGAGAGAAAAGTACCAGTTACCACAAAAAAGGAACAATTCTTTGCACGAAGAATATTGGAGGTGACGAAAAGAAATCGCTTAAATTGTTGTCGAGCCCCGTCGTAACGACCGCTAGTAGGGTATAGAAGTTGGCAAGTGCAATAAGGCAAACTAAATGAGACATATTTAGGGACCCTAAGTCGCTCCAAGACGACATTAGTGTGGACATGTGGATGTGTCAGTGGGAGGAAGTACTAGAAAAGAGTATATAAAGAGCAATAATTACTCTAGGGACCAAGGAACATAATAAGGACATGAGCACACTAATAAAACGGGATTAATTAGACACTAGATCCTTAATAAAGCCGCGAAAGCTAATAAGACCAATGGACAATAAGACCAATGGACAATAAGACCTATGGACTAGTAAGACTAATGTAATAGGACTTCCACTAATTAGACAAATAACACACTAATCAACCGATGAACCATACTCACTAATATCCACTAATAAAAATTTACCCATCACTGTCTAATTCTAACTGTATTTCTCTATTAATCTATTTTGTTTATGGGGCACAGTAGCCACCGTCCACCAAGAGGTCGGTACCCGTGGTGTATGTAGATGCATCAGAGGCAAAGTAAAGATAGGCGCCCACCAACTCTTGGGTCTCGCCCTCTCTGCCCAAAGGAATCAACTGGTGCCACTTGGACTTCTCCTCGTCAGACATAAACTCCGAGATCTCGGTGAGAATGTAACCTGGAGAGATGGAGTTGACACGAGCGAACGGAGCCCACTCCACCGCAAGAGAACGGGCAAAATGGATGCACGCGGCCTTGGCTGCGTTGTATGGCGCCTGGAGTTGGGGCACGTTGGCAATGTGGCCACTCATGGATGCGGTGATGATGAACGAGCCCTTACCGTTCTTCTTGAAGATGCGACCAGCGGCCTTGGCACAGTAGTACACACCGGAAAGATCCAAGTCAATGATCTTCTTCCAGCTGTCCACACCTTCCACGTCGATGCAGGGGCCCTCGGTCCACGGAACACCGGCGTTGGCCACGAAAACGTCGAGGCGGCCAAAGTCTTTCTCGATCTGGTTGATGGTGGCCTCCACGTCCTCGTGGTCCGACACATTGCACTTGTATGCCTTAGCACGGACGCCATAGGTGTCTTGCAAGTATTGCGCCTTTTCGGTGGCAGGTCTAGAGTTGTACCAGATGGCAACGTCAGCACCGGCCTGGGCATAGGCCTCAGCCACCGCCCAGCCAATTCCACCGGAAGAACCAGTGACAGAAGCGACCTTGCCCTTCAACGAGAACAACTTGAGCACATTGCTCTGAGGTGCAGGGCCGGCAGCAGGAAGCGGGCCGATGGCAGGGTTGATGTGAGATTGGATCATTGTGGATGTTGTTGTTGTGGAGGCTAGTGCAGGACCAGAATTAATTGCCAGTAGCAGGTAATCTGCGGGCGCTTCCTGTGCATTTATAGGTGTGGTTGAGGTTGGCCACCCCCGCTCTCGGACGTGCACATGGGCCCCGCTTGGAGCAAAGTTGCGAAAACTACTCCGGAAAAACGCGAGGTGCACCGTAAACTTGATCCGGGTCACTGGCGGTGCGGCATGGCTCCGAGATCCGGGGACCGAAGCGAAATTTGCGAGACAGTGTGGGGAGAGGTGTTTGGGGGCACGAGGCGGCAGTGGGCCACCACAGCGGGGGAATATTCAGTTTTCTTTTCTTTGCGCTACGGGTCCGGCCACTGGGTGGTGGATGAGCCACAAGCGGCTTATCGGCAAACAATGGGGCGCACCCAGAGCAATCATGGCGTGGGCCACAGGAACGGGTGCATCATAGGGAGGAAAAAAAGCGGGCGCGCGTTTTGTCGGCCCGCCTGCACCACCGGAAGAATACAGTTTCGCCGGACGTGGAGTCGGCGGGATTTGCGGCCCGGACATTTGGCCGCGCGAGGCCCCGGCGGCGGCGCGGGTGTGTATTTCTTGCTCCAACCTGTTATGGGCGCGTTCCGTGGATAGGGTTCGCGCCGGTGGCGTACATACGCTGGTGATGTCATGGTGCGACAGAGTGCGACTGGGTATGACATCACAGTTGATTGCGGTTGCGGGAGACACGCCCAGAGAAATATGGGGTAGTGCCCGATGCGGCTTCGAGGCGGGCGATGGACCAGATAACACACCTTGTCTATAGTCTACAACCACATTCGTCGCCACGGGAACATGGATGCGAACGACACACGGCGCAACCCATCACCCATCACACTTAGGGCCCAGGTGGAGGAACATCACCTCCATCCCAGCACCCTTAGCACCTACATCTCATGCTTAGTTCGTTTATCCGTTCTACATAATACCCAGTCATCAAAGGATGGCACAGCACGCCAGCTGCGGCTTCTCAGACAAGAGCAAGCTGAGCCGCGTGGCCACCTCGAAAATATCGTCCACACCTTCGCCCGTGAGCGACAGGCTTTCCATGTAGCGCTTGGCACCAATCTCTTTGGCCACCTGCTCGCCCTGGTCCACCTGGACAAAGCGCGTGCGGTCCTTCACGCTGATGCGCAAGTCCTTTTTGAGCCCAACAAGCACGTACGGCGTGTCCGGACAGCACTTCTTCACCTCCTCCACCCACTTGGTGCGGGCATTCTCGAGGGTGTCGGGCACGTCCAAGGCAAAGCCAATCAAGATCACGTGGCTGTTGTGGTACGAGAGCGGGCGGAGCCGTTCGTACTCCTCTTGGCCTGCGGTGTCCCAGAGTGCCAACTGGATCGGCTTGCCGTCGATGCGGCAGTCGGTCACGTAGTTTTCAAACACCGTGGGGTGGTATTGTGTGGGGAACTCGCCCAACGTGAAGACATATAGTAGCGAGGTTTTGCCACAGGCGCCGTCGCCCACAATCACAAGCTTCCGCCGTATCAGCATCTGCATCCCGGGAATTGGAGATGGAGTCAAGTCCACTGGATTTTGTGTGAAGTGTTCACGGCCCGTCTGCGCTTTCTGCAGGTTATGCGAACGCGGCGGAGCTCGGCCATGACTACGCCTCGCTGCGGTGATTTTGCCGACTGACGTCTGGTTTTATTTGGCACGCGACCACAAGCTCCAATGCCTGAAGCTACAGCCGACTCTAGAGTAGCTGTCTATGCCGCCTACTGCCAAGTGTGTTCTCTGCACATCATCCCATGGATTCTACGGAAATGGTATTCTGTGCAGACCCAGTGGATCGTTGCTACCTCACCTCACCTCTGGGGCCGCTCTACATTTCATAACTCTCGTAACGGACGTGCATTATACTTACCAAAGTCCATCCTTGGTCTGGTCGAGTCCAAGGTGGTTGAGCACTCCCTGGACCGATCCGGAAAGATTGAGGTCGTAGACTGCTTCGTTTTCAGGTAACTGGTAGTTCGTTCCTGGATGTGTTTGAAGGGACTGCTGCCGCAACAGCTGTGCCTGAGGAGCCTGGCGGAGCGGCAGGAGATTTTGTAGCGGCTGCTGAAGCTGCTGGAGGGGCTGCTGGAGGGGCTGCTGGAGGGGCTGCTGGAGCGGCTGCTGGAGTGGTATCTGGCCATGCATAAGTGGAGCATCGGTATCCACCTTCTTGATATGGGTGACACTTCCGAAATCGTCGTAAACAAAATCAAAGTGGCCCCGTCCGCCAGCACGCAACGAACTCAAAAACTCAGCCATCCCAAGCGCCGTGCTTCCCATCAATGTCTTTACCGCCTGGAACATCTGAGCCACAGGAACCATGCCAAACACCACTTGATTGGTGTTCTGTAGTGTCTGGAACGCCTCGTACGCCGCAGATTGGATCAACTCACTGGAACCATCAGACCGCGGCAAACTGGTGCTAAGGCTGGGGTTTAGAGTGGTGTTTGGGTTAAGACTAGCGTTGAGACTAGCGTTGACGTTAGCGTTGATGTTGGTACTACCCCACAATGTCCCGCCAGTTCCTGCAGTGGAATTCCAGATCGAGTTGTTTCTGGTGGCGTAACCTGACCCCCATACAGAGTTGGTAGACACAGGGGTTGGCCCGCCCAAACTCATGCTGTTGAACGGATCCACTGATTGTGTGCTCCATTCATTGTTGGATTGGCCACCGAAAGGACTGAAAAGTCCAGAGCTCTGGCTATGCTGAGCTGGTGAAGCTCCAGGAACATTGATACTGTTCCAGCCGTAAGCACCAGGTTCACGTTGCGCAATAAATGATGCCTGCTTGGTTGGTGAGTACATTGACCCCACCAACGAGCTTCCATTTGCAAAAGCCTGGGAGTTAGTGTTTGCAGGCCCTGATGCTGTTGAAATTGACCGCGGACGAGCCTGGTATAGCTGATCTAGCAAGTGATTGTGCGTTGGAGGAGCAGAATCGTGAGGAAAAAGATGTGACTCTTCAGAAACCGCATTAGGTACTCCACTGTACGACATAACTGGAACGTCTTCAGCCTTCGCTTTTAGTGGTATGGGTTGTGGGGACACTTTATCCTCAATTTCACCGTGTGAATCCGATCCTCCCAGAGTGGAAGCTTGTACTGAAACCGACGCTGGAGCGTTCACAGGAACAGTAGATAAAGGTACTGATGACACATCGCTTCCTTTAGCTACCTTTTCTGGCACAGTCTTAAAATTCTTCTGAGATTGCTTCAGCTTCGCCAACTTCGCAGCGTCACGAGCCTCCTTCTCTTTTTGAAGGCGCTTTTCTTCAGCCTTTTGCTGTTCCTGCTCTTTCTTTCGAAGAGCTTCAATTCTTTTGAGTTTCTCTTCCTCCTTCTTGACGCGAAGTTCCTCTTTGCGTCTCATCTGCTCCGCACGTAGCTCCTCTTGCTTTCTCTTCGCTTCTTCTGCCTTCTCCAAGTCCTCGGCCTCCTTTTTCCTTTTCTCCTCTTCCTTGGCAAGCTGCTGCAAGCGCTTCTTTTCCTTTTGCTTTTCCTTTTGCTTCAACTTCTTTAACTCCTTTTCCTTCTTAGCGTTCTCCTCTGCTTCAAGCTCTTCGATGAATTTTTGCGTCCGAACTTCAGAAATCTTTTTCTCATAAGCTTCCTTAAATTTTTGCTTGATGACATGAACAACCTGAATCATGAAAAAGCCCCGAACCTCGTCTTCCCTTGCTGCTTGCGATTGTTCCATTTCAAAATCACTATCATCATCACGCTCATACTCATTTTCATTACTGCCCTGTTCAAGAGAGTCATCATCTTGATCGTGGTCATGGTCGTGGTCATGGTCGTGGTCATGGTCGTGGTCGTGGTCACAAATATCGTCGTGATCTTCATAACCGTAGGTCTTAGAATATTCTTGGACAGAGTCTTTGCCATTTGACTTAACTCCAGATTCCCAAATGCTTAATCCCTCTAGCTTCTGTTGGATATGCTGTTGAGGGGATTGTACCTCATTGCTTTCTGATTTATGAATTTCACTCGAACTTGCAGATACATCGTTTTTAGTCGAGTCAAGGCGATCTGAACCACCCTCCTCGTTGTATGTCTTTGCTTCTTGGAATGCATAATGCCCATTTTCAGGACTTTCAGACTCAGAATCAATCTCATCCACTTGACAAGATTCGTTACGCTCATTTGTCAATGAGTCAATGATGTCCACAAAGTAGTTTCCATCGTTTTGTAGTATCAAATCAGCAAAGCAACTGAGGAGATCAGAAAATTCGCCAAGATCTTTCCCGTCTCCATCATGCCAATCGAGAAACATTTTGACAAGACGGTTGGCAGTCTCGTTCTCTCCCTTGTACCGCGAAAGCCATCCCAACATATACTCCACTGGCTTTTTCGCTTGAAAGTCAAAGTCTTTAGCAATATCCAGTTCAGCAAATTCTTTTGACATCTCCGTGCCGTTTGGAAGGTTGGAATTCCAAGCGGACGCAGTCATTCTTCGCCACAAAAGTTCCTTATATGAGGGCATGTCTTCCTTGGGAATCTTCCGAGGTGCATCCGAGGCATGAGGGGGAGGTTTGGGATGTTCTTCAAATTTAAAACTGGCTTCGACACTTTGGCTGGTGGATGGGGGTGTCTGCCGATCATGCGCGGCTTCTTCAAGTATAGAGCTTTGCTCTGGAGGAGACATCCCTCTGTCACCACGGTGATATTCCAAGAACTTCGATTCTTCCTGTTCATTGGCACCAATCGCTTGTTTGAGAGCCCCAAGAGTAAGCTGTTCGGGGGAGGACACACTTTGTACAAACTCCACTATTTCCTCTAGATGCCAGCGATAAGAGTTCTCCAATTCATGCTCAATGAAGCGGCTGTTTCTGCCACAGTAGGGACAGGAGCACGAGCTGTTATTTTGCGGATATGTTTCGTTTGGTGCAGAAGAAGCATGAGCCCGGTGATGCAGTCTCTGTTGCAGAAATCTTTCCAAGATCATGTTGCTATCGATTTGAAACAATTCACGGCGCTGAGGCTCGGATAAGCTTTCCCAAAAATTGATTTCCTCTTCGTTGTTAAAGTGGAAGAGCTGTAGGTCTTGGGGTCGTTCGAGCCTCTCGTGCGAATGGGTGTCTTCTTGGGATTCATGGGGATATTCATCGTCTAGACTTTCAACAATGACATCACCGTTGGATGCAACCTTAATTACTCGTGATTGGGGATAGTCGGCGTCAGGGTCGTTCAAGCTCGCGCTGGATAATGAGAATTGTGGATCGGAAGCTGTGACCTTGCCCTTCTTCTTCTTCTTTTTCTTCTTCTTTTTGGCCGACGACATATTCTGCAATTGACTCGGCGTCTGCTCCGATTGATGTGCTGAATAGTCGAAATGGATATCGTCCCCGTTTTTGAATTGGGTATTTAGGACTGGATTGTCCATCTCCGATAGTGGTTCTGAGGGTGGTTATAAAGGATAAATCGCCAGGTGATTCTGCAATATGAAAAAGGAATAGTATAAAGAAGCCCAAAAATTTGCTTACAGTTCTTTTTGAATTTGAGCCACTGGTTCGAAATATTCACAGGGATAGCTTGGTGCTTCTTTTTTGGAGCATGTCCGAAAAATTCTTGTGATGTATGAGGAGGTAAGGGTGCGTGGCCCGGTGGTTAGTGGAGCTACAGAACTACAACAATAGGTAGCACATCATGCACTTTCGTCAGTGTCTATACATTATACTTCGGGAGTGGACGACTTTTTGGAAATCTCTTCCCGGAGCTTATTGTTTTCTGTGATTACTGCCTCAACCAACGTTGTCAAGCGATCAATTTTTTCGTAAATCTCATAAAACTCCCACTTGATTCCAAGCGCGTTGGCCTTCGCGACTGGTTGAGCGACCTTTTCAATGTCTGACTTGTACTGGTGCAAGTTAATGGAAAACTCTGGATCTTCGGCTTCTGCAACACGCTGAAGTTTTAAAACTTCTGTGATCTCGCTGTTTCTAGTACGGATTCCTTCCCAGGAGGAGTCCACTGAATCCACATCGAACCCATCCGTCATGTCCCATTCCGAATTCATTTCATTAGCATCATCCGGCAATCCTTTGAAGCGGTTGTACTGGATTCTTTTTGCGCTCGATAACTCGTCCATGGTGATATACGCCAACATTGGCGAGTAGATGACTAACATCACGTAGTAGTTCATGGTTCTGTAACTCCTCTTGGATAAGACAAACGATAATGGCAGGAGCAAAATTTCAAGAAGATTGAATGGAGGAACGTACAAATCGGTATCTGGTGCACGAATATATCTCAAGGTCTTCTGCGCCACCAAGGCAAAGTACTCATCAGTAGCATTCTCAACAATTGCAGCATAAGCAGTGGAATACAACGCGATAAGAATGTTCATCAAAATGACAGTGAGGACAAAGGAGTAGATGTAGTACAAGACAGAGGCATAAGGAGGTACCAAATTTTCCACATCGCCAAATCCGGATCCTCCAACGACTGCCTTAAGCAAGGAAATCAAAATGTGCTTTGTGGCTTCACTCTTACCATCAGATGCATCCAATCCCAAGAAGCCTTGTAAGAATCCAAGAATAACAACGCCAAGAAGGACAAAGAACAAGATCGACTCTTTCATCATAGTCTTGATAACAACAATCATCGCACCCACAAATTGCTGAGCATCCAAGTAGAGCAAAAGACGGGACCACATTAAAGGAGACGCACAAGATAAGATTCTGAAACTAATCTCATCATAGCTGTCCTTCAAAGGACCCGCGTGACTTAAAGACGCAAACCTAAACCCGATAGCAACAGTAATAATTCCGTACATCACGTCATTGAATACGTTCCAAAATCCCAAATAGTTCCAACCCACGTGGTAGAGCTTGACCGCTTCATCGATAATGGAACCAAGGGTAAAGAGGTAGAAGCAAGTTTCAAAGAAGTCCACAGGGGTGGTGGTGGTCTGGTGGGTATTCAAAATGATGGTGAATAGCGCCAAGTACACAAAACTGAAAGAAATCTCCAACAAATTTTGGTATGCTGGGGTCTTAATTCTCTCTGGGTCAAAGTGGGTGCGGATTCCAGACGAGGCAACACCTTTATAAAGAACGTAGGAGTGAGGGTTCTTGGAGCATTGAACAATCCAGCCTCTCCACACCCATTTGATACATCTTTGGTAACCTGAGGAGCCAATGACAATGGTAGAGTGCATGTCCACTGCCATTTCCAACGCACTCACCGACTCACTTTCAACCCCATCGATGCTGATGGTGTATCTGTGACACAACATTCCCAAAAACAAGTATTCATCTTCGGTGGTGTTTTCAATTATCGCCGAGGCCAAAGATTGGGCTGCAACCGCTCGCAAAGAGTACAATTCGTTGTCGCACAATTCTAACTCTGATTGCTGCCAGTACCAGTCAGTGACTTTCAAGAGAGCAAAGATCAAACATGCCCTGTACTTGTAGGATGAGGTTCCTTGTTTTCCATTTCCTTTACCTCCAGCTGCCCTATAGGCCAACTTGATAACATTGGAATTTAATATGGGGGAGTGAGAAGACGTGACATCCCTTTCTTCAAACACGGTGGGAATGACCTTATCTATCAAGAGCTTTAAGTTCAACGCGATACGATACACTTGGCGCGCATTGGCACATCCAGCAGCCAAAACGTCGGATTCAGAAACAAGCGGTTGTTCTTCTTCCATGCTGAAGTAATTCTGGGGGATGAAAGAAGACAGTATACTCCGGGTCAACTAGTGTAGGTGCATGTACGGTCCCAGGCACGCGCGTTTTTCCACTTGCATTAATACCGGTGCGGCTAATTGCGCGGGTTGATTGTTCAACGCACTGCTTATCTCTCCCGAACTTTCACGTTCAAACAATGTTGTGGACTTGCTGGACAAAATTGCTTTTCGCTAGTTGAAATACGTATACCTCTAGTAGTGAGACTTCACGAATTGCGCAAATTTCCTGAAGTACAACGTTCATATTTAAGCCGCCCAAAGGTTGGTTCATTATATTAGAGACAACCTAGTTTTGGTTCACTAGTGACTATGATTTTGATCGAACGCAATAGCCACAGTCAATGCAACAACTATATCAAACATTCCGCTGTTTGCCAATAGCGTTTCATCATCGTAGATACTAAGCCAGCCAAGTTTATACCGGTGGTCAGGCTCATCATCTTTAGGGTACGGATCCCAATGGAGACCGTCGCCTGCCAGTGCGTATGTCTTCACCTCTGCAAAAAGGTCCAGAGGAGCATCCGATCCATAAACCTTAGAGTCTTTAGCCAGTAGGCGATGGACACTTTGAATAAGTCTTTTCCGGTGGCTCGACTCACATCGACGAAACATTGCCACAACCTCTGGTGTTTCGCCCACATGCCACGAGTTTGGTTTCGTAAAGAGGTCATGGAAATAAATGTTGTGCTTTCCGAAATACTTTGGGGACTTGGATGATATTTTGGAATGCGTTGACATCGGAACAGATCCAATATTCCACTTTCCAGATCCATCTGCCAGCCACGCGAAGTTGATGTTACGAATTTCTGGGATCGCAGGTAGTTCTTTGGGAAAAGAGCAAGCAGTTACCTCACCGTGCATATCTGTGGCTGTTTCATCCTCCACAAACTTGCCGTGCACAAGCTTTCTTCTCGGATGCAAACTGAAACGAAAAGAAACACCAGATTTGGTGGTATGTTTCTCCACACAAATGATCTCCTCTCCGGATTCAATTCCTTCGAATCTCAAGCTGAAATTCCTCTGATTCCCACTGTGCTTAACATAGTACCCGGGCAATGCCTGGCAGTTGATATGCTTTGGAGTGGGGTTTGTGGTTAAGTACAACCCATCACCAAAATGGAGAACATGATATTTCCAAAAGGGATTGCTCAAATTGCGAGAGGTGTCAGCTTCTTCAGGTACGGTCGCAAAATCTTCCGCTGTAGGTAGCGGCACTGGTTCTCCTGGCTTCTTGCGCGTAAGCAGTTTTCTGGCCGGAGCTATTGTATCGACGGGTCGGAGATTAGGGTTACTGTCTCTAATCAGAGCTATCAAAGGAGCTCCATCTTCTTCCCAAATTTGATTTTCGTCCTCGGAAGTCATACTATGCTAGGAGACATACATCGCCTCAACTACGCCCCACCATGATGTATATTGGTCTGCTGCTAGACATGCAGGCATATTCTGTGAGGTGAACCTGATGCACGGCTGGGGAGAGGAGAGGGAGATTCGGATAAAGTAGAGCACCAACAGTGAAACGTAAAAGTGAACAAGAGGAAAAGATAAAGGCAAAATGGAAAAGTCACAAGAAGACCATGGTGTGGAAAGATTTGGCCGCGCGCCACACCCATACTGGCGTTAGGACGCGTACCCAAAGCGAGAAAACACCACTGCCACAGATGAAAATCGTAAATTTTAGTCAAAGCGGTCGGAATTGCTGGATTAAAGTAGAAACCAGTGGCAGAATTTTCGACTTCTTCTTATCCTAGGATGCAATTTACCCGCACGTGTCGGTCCCATCAGTAGTTTGCTCACACCACCAAAACGTGCCATTCCATTTGCAATTTTCTCACCTTCCAACTGCATTGTCCTAGTTTCAATTCTTTGCCGTACAGAATTGTCTCAGTCGACCTAAAGTAATTTCTTATACGTCTGCGTATTCATTTTAGGTTCATATATGCCCACCTGATTGAATGGTTGATGCGCGTTTCGCGTGGAAAACCCGATGTCGATAAACGCCAACACAATTCTTGCGAACCACTTTTCATACGCCTACTAAAACTATGGACGAACCGGGAACTCTATATTCAGACGACCAATCGTCAACTCCTTTACCAGTATGTATACTATGAGCGACCGCTTTGGTTTTCTTTTTCTGCTATTTTATCGGGTTGTGATACTAACAGTGAAAGGAAGAGCTGATTAACAGCAATGGCAAGCAAACAGCGAACGACACTTCGGTGAGCTACTTTGCTCCCGATTCGAAACCAAAAATTGATATCGATGCCACTGCTAAAAAATTCAAGTATTTGTTGGGGTTGACTGACTTATTCCAACACTTTATTGATTCTAAGGCAAAGAAGGATCCCGTGTTTGCAGAGGTGATGAAGAGAATGAACAAAGATTCGAAGCAATCCACCAGTACTGAAAGCACTAACAGAAGACGCAAAACGGAACGCGAAGAAGACGCAGAGCTCTTGAATGACGAGAAAGATACACCCTCGATTGTTGAGTTCACCGAAAGTCCTGCTTACGTCCATGGCACTCTTCGTCCGTACCAAATTCAAGGCCTCAACTGGTTGGTGTCCTTATGTGAAAACAATTTGTCTGGTATCTTGGCCGACGAGATGGGATTGGGTAAAACCTTGCAGACGATTTCTTTCTTGGGCTATTTGAGATACTTTAAGAATGTCAAGGGACCTCATATTATCATCACCCCCAAGTCTACTTTAGATAATTGGGCCAGAGAGTTTGCAAAATGGACACCGGATGTTCGGGTGGTGGTTTTGCAAGGTGATAAGGATGAGAGACAGCACTTGATCACTAACAAGTTGATGACTTGCGAGTTTGATGTCGTGATTGCATCGTATGAAATTGTCATTCGTGAGAAATCTACTTTCAAGAAATTCGCGTGGCAATATATTGTAATTGATGAGGCTCACAGAATCAAAAACGAGGAGTCTATGTTGTCCCAAATTATTCGTTTGTTCCACTCAAAGAACAGACTTTTGATCACTGGAACCCCTCTTCAAAATAACTTGCATGAATTATGGGCTTTGCTTAATTTTATTTTGCCCGATGTGTTTGGTGATAGTGACGCTTTCGACCAATGGTTTACCGCGGAAGAAGAAGAAACAGAAAAAGAAGGTAGCGTTGTGGCTCAATTGCATAAGGTCCTCAAGCCCTTTTTGTTGCGTCGTATCAAGTCTGATGTCGAAAAATCACTTTTGCCTAAGCAAGAGATGAATGTCTACGTCAAGATGACGGATATGCAGCGCAAATGGTATCAAAAAATTCTTGAAAAGGATTTAGATGCTGTTAATGGTGCAAATGGAAAGAAGGAATCGAAAACAAGATTGCTTAACATCGTCATGCAGTTAAGAAAATGTTGTAACCACCCATATTTGTTTGAAGGTGCCGAACCCGGACCTCCATTCACCACCGATGAGCATTTGGTCTTCAATTCTCAGAAGATGATCATCTTGGATAAATTGTTGAAGAAGTTTCAAAAGGAGGGATCGCGTGTTTTAATTTTCTCCCAAATGTCAAGAGTCCTTGATATTCTTGAGGATTACTGTATGTTCAGAAGCTACCAGTATTGCAGAATTGATGGCCAAACCGACCATGCCGATAGAGTTCAGGCAATTGACGAGTATAATGAGCCAGGTTCATCTAAGTTTGTGTTCTTGTTAACAACTAGGGCTGGTGGTTTAGGTATCAACTTGACTACTGCTGATATCGTTATCTTATTTGACAGTGACTGGAACCCTCAAGCAGATTTACAAGCAATGGACAGAGCACACAGAATTGGTCAAAAGAAGCAAGTCAAGGTGTTCCGATTCATTACTGAGAACGCAATCGAGGAAAAAGTTTTGGAAAGAGCCACTCAAAAGTTGCGTTTGGACCAATTGGTTATTCAGCAAGGTAGAAATAACGGAGGGATCAACTCCGGGGGTCAGCAAAGCAGTAAGGCAGCTTCTAAAGATGAATTGTTGAATATGATCCAACATGGTGCATCGACTATTTTTCAAAACAATGATGCTGAAGAGAATGAAGCTGATGTGGATATTGAAGAATTGCTCAAAGAATCTGAAGAAAAAACTAAGGAGCTCAATAGGAAGTACGAATCTTTGAACTTGAATGCGCTTCAGAATTTCACTAATGATGAATCGGTTTATGAGTGGAACGGAGAGAACTTCAAGAAGAGGGAACCTACAGCTATCACAAACATTGGACATGGCTGGATTAATCCAGCAAAGAGAGAGCGTAAAGAAAATTACTCTATTGACATGTATTATAAAGATGTTCTAAGCTCAGGCTCTCGGTCTACCCCAAAAAGTGGCCCTAAACCACCCAAGCAACTCAATATTTATGATCACCAATTCCATCCCGCCAAATTAATGGAACTCTACGAGTTGGAGAAAAACTTTTATAAGAAGCAGACAAATTACATTGTTCCTTTGAAAAGTGGCTCTTCGAAAGATTTGGCAGAACGTGAGTTAGAACAGAAGCTTGAGCAAAGCGAAATTGAAAATTCCCGACCACTCACAGAAGAAGAGAAGGAGTTGAAAGAAGAATTATTGACTCAGGGGTTCAATAACTGGAATAGAAAAGATTTCATCCATTTTATTCTGGTTTGCACCAAGTATGGAAGAAACGCTATTTCCATGATTGCGGCAGAGTTTGAAGACAAAACTGTCGAGGAAACGAGAGAGTACGCTAGAGCTTTCTGGACCCGTTACAAGGAAATTGATGGCTACGAGAAGTACATCAATCAGATTGAAAGTGGCGAGGAAAAGATTGCCAGAGTGAAGATCCAAAAAGAGAGTCTTCGGAGAAAGATGTCCATGTACAAGTATCCTCTTCAAGAACTCCTCTTGAAGTATCCTCCTGCTGCCACAAGCAAGAGAACATTCACTGACGAAGAAGACAGGTTTTTGCTTGTTCAAATGTACCGTTTCGGACTTGATCGCGGTGATCTTTACGAGCGGATCCGTGATGTGGTGAGACAAAGCCCTCTTCTTCGCTTTGACTTTTTCTTACAGTCAAGAACAACAGCAGAATTGTCTAGAAGGTGCAATACGTTGATTGCTTGTGTGTTGAAGGAAATCAACCCTAAGGCAGCGCCCGCCAAAGCTTCATCCAAGGCAAATGGGGACGAGACACCTAAGAAAAGACCGTCTACCCCCACACCCAAGGGAAATGCCAAGAAGAGCAAAACCAAATGAGATTCTTCAGCGCTTGACAGCATTATTAATGCACGTACATTAGATATGTGAGAGTAGCCTCTGTAATTGGCATGCTGTAATTCGTCTAGCGACTAAATCTACTGGTGTTTCCGTAGCAAGTCCACAATCACTGGTTCGAGATCCAGCGGATTGATGGAAGAGTCGAATCTATACACCGGGGCGCCCTCTCTGTCTATAATAAACTTTTCAAAATTCCAGCGGACCCCTTTGAAGCCAAAACGGCCCCTCTGTTTCTCCTTCAAATAGCGGTACACCGGATGGGTGTCATCACCATTCACATAAGTTTTAGCAAGAATAGGGAATGTAACATCAAACTTCTTTCGTACAAACTGTTCTAGATCCTTGTTATTCTGAGGTTCCTGTCCCCCGAATTGGTTGCAGGGAAAAGCTAGAATCTCTAGGCCCTCTAGGTGGTGCCTTTTATAGAGACGTTCTAAGTCCGAGTATTGCGGAGTATAGCCACATAGAGAAGCCACATTCACGACGATCACCACTTTCCCTCGTAGAGTTTCGAACTGAATTTCTTTTCCTTGGCAGTCTGTAGCGCTGAGCGCATAGAATTCTGCCATGCCCAATCAAGTAAATTAGCGAAGCTTGCGTAAATGGCAATAGTGGCAGGCCATCAAACATAGTGAGACCATAACTCACACCCATACACCACAGACATGGGTCGGATTTAGCGTCTCCGCCGGCTATTAGTTCTCCGCACAGTTCCTATCTCCATCTTCCCGAACCTTGCACCTGGGGTTAATATAGATAAATTGGATAGTCTTATTCTAATCGCAGGGTTAAAAGGTGATAACGCAGTGCTCGTTTTGGATATTCTGGGCCTCGTTCTATCAATCATTCTTCAAGCAATGCCTACTGCAACGCTAATCAAGGGGAAAAAGTAGAAATTCTTATGGACAACTGTACATTTGCCCTAGTATTTCCAGCAGAATCAAATGAATACGAATTTTCCGCCTTATGGTGTTCTCATTAGATTACCTGTGGTCGTTCCGGTATTTGCCGTTTCGAGCTCATAAGATCACACGATTTTGGCGCGAAAACACTTCTGAGCGCACAACTTTTTTTTTTTGTTGTCTAACATCCTATTCCCTTGGATACGCTTCAACCAGCAGAGGGATTATAAAGACATTCTAATCCCGTATTATATTGGAAACATAAAGTCAAACTTCTAGAATTGCTTCTTCTTTTCACCAAGGAGATTGTTTCAGTTGCGTGCACAACCCCCCACTTTTTTTTTTATTTACGGAGATTACGTCCTTTTCTATCCAACGGCGTGTATTTTAAGCCCCCATCACCCTTAACACCCGGCTTTTAGGAACATTCCATTTGTCCTTATCATCATGTCGTTTAAAGTCAACTGGAATTCGTTGGAAAGCGACTCGTTGCAGAGTTGGACAACGGAATTGCTTACCGACGCCCTCAACTCAGGGAAAAGACCAAACATTTTGGCATCAGATATCACCATCAAGGATCTTAACTTTGGTAAAGTTGCCCCCCTGTTCGAAATTCTTGAGATCGGTGAACTAGGTCGGGATCGCTTCCGGGGAATTTTTAAGATTGACTACAGTGGCGATTTCCATTTGACACTCCACACCAAGGTACAGGCGAATCCATTGAAGATCTACAGCGAGAATTCGTTGGAGAGGGAGGTTCTGGCAACTAGCCCCTTTGTGACTCCCGACTTTCTTCTTTCGGTCGACCCTTTTAACATTCCGTTGGACTTGAAGCTAAGCGACATCAAAATCTCAGGTATTGGTATTATCGTGTTTTCCAAGTCCAAGGGTCTTACTATGGTGTTTAGAAATGATCCGCTCGACTCCATTAAGGTTTCATCTACGTTTGACACCGTCCAGGTGTTGGCAAAGTTCCTTCAAAAGCAAATTGAGAACCAGGTGAGGGATCTTTTCAGAGAAACGCTACCTACCTTGATCCATAAGTTTTCGTTGAAGTACACTTCTTCTTATTCCACAAATGAAATTATCCACAACTTGAAGAACCACTTGAACAGCAATAGCCATGCCAACTCTCAGGAGACGTTGGAGGTGGAGAATGTTTCATCGGCGAATCTTCAAAAGCTTGCACAAATTTATACATCAAGAGAAACGCTCAAGTTGAATGTGCCCAAGCTCAAGAAGATTGTGCAAAGAAACCACTTGGAGAAATTCAACAAGAATTTGTACCCCAACTTGGCCAACTCGTTGTATGCTAATATGGGGCTTCAAGGTCTTGCCCCTACCTCATCCAACTCTATCCCAGTTGAGCTTGTGGCGAACCAGGATTTTAAGAAGGTTAATGAGATACTCCGGGAGATCTCCGACATTCAATCGAAGAGTTTCAAGTCCAGCAATAGCGACCACAAACCAGCGAAGAGAAGAACGATCAAGATGGGCAGTAAAGCAAAGAAGGGTGTTGCCCAACAGGCTCTGCAGAAAACGGTCACTCCTTTGGACTCTCCAATGGACACACCATTGATGTCAAAGAGCGTGTCCGAGAGCACAGACATTCTTTCTGACGGATCTACGGTACATAGTGACACGGATCATAGTCAGTTTGAGCACCCCATTCCGCTCAAGGGAGATCTTGGTACCCGTCCACCGCTCCAACCCAATTATGTGGTTTCTTCTCAGGGCGGTTTGTCCTCTGGTTCACCCATGAACTCGAACTCGTCGTTCGTGGGCGGTGTTGGTCTTGGTAACAACTTCTTCCAAATCGCCAACGGGCGTGGTCTTTCTGCGTCCCCCTTAAGAAAGGAGCTTTCGGGCCATGACATCAAGTTGAAGGTCAAGAAATCCATGAACCGTATCGACGTGAACCAAATCAATGAGAAACTCAGAGACCTCGACCAGAAACTTCGCGGGGTATCTACCTTCGAACTCGGCCGCGACAGGCAGCCTGCCCTGGACCAAAAGTTGGCCGGCGGCATGGATACTACGTCTTTTGACCTTCCTCCCCCTCCTCCATACCACCAACTCCCACGTGTTTGAGACGTTGGTGCACGCATGATGCTCTACGAACGAACTTTACTTCTCTGTAGGCAACGTCTGTTGCCGTCTTTATTATGGCTCCCAGGATTGCTTTCCCCGTTGCCTGGTCTCGTCCCGATAGTCGGGGTGGTGGCTGCGCTTTCGCATTCGCTTGCAAAAAATATTACTACCATTATCTAGCTTGCGACTGCGGCCGCGTGCTCCTCACAAGGATCGGGGGCCCTTGTATTTATTTTTAGGTGTTAATATATGTATGGTTTTGTTTACTGCGACGAGGCTATGGCTGGATCAGGCAGGTGGGCCCCTGCGGTTGGCGCGCACGACCTCGATCTTTTTCGATTTGCACTCGAGTTTTTAATCGCTACGCCTTGTGAAACCAGAATGGCGTACGGCAGTTTTGATGGCATCTGCGAGAAAACCGGACTCCCGCTATGCTCTGTGATCAGCGCGGCTCAAAATGCCACTGGGTTTTCCCGCGGAATCGTGCCCGTGTGCTATCCTCGACTGGTGGAATTGGCCAACACCATGATCTTCCAGGTTGGCAATGCGTTCATCCATTTTGGCGCCATCGTGGTGGGCCTCATCATCATCTTTAATGTGCGGGCCAAATACACGGCCATCGGCCGCTCTGAGATGTTGTTGTTTATGAACTCGTACATTGCACTTGTGATCAGCTCGCTTGTGACTGACTGTGGTGTTTCTCCGCCGGCGTCGGCCAGTTACGCGTACTTTGTGGCGCTCCAGATGGCGCTCGCGTCGTTTGTGTGTGCGGCGCTCTTGTTCAACGGGCTTGTGTGTTTCCAGTTCTGGGAGGACGGGTCGAAAAAGTCCATGTGGAGCATGCGCGTGGTGTGTTTCTTGTGGTTTGCAGTGACGTATATTGTGGCCATTGTCACGTTCAAGTCATGGCACTCGCTGCTCAATGCCAGTCACACCACGGGCTTGTTCACCGTGGCGTACGTGATGAATGCGGTGATTTTAGCGGTGTATGTGGTGTCGCAGTTGGTTCTCGTGCTTATGGCGCTCCGCCTGTGGTGGTACTTGGGTGCGATTGTGCTCTTCTGCTTCTTCTTTGTCGTGAGCCAGATCTTGGTGTACGTGTTTTCCCAGATTATTTGCGACAATACGAAGCACTACGTGGACGGTTTGTTTTTTGGCTCGCTCTGCAACTTGTTTGCGGTGATGATGGTGTACAAATTCTGGGACATGATCACCACCGAAGACTTGGAGTTTTCCGTGGCCTCTGTGGAACGCGGCGTGTCTGCATTCGGAGACAACGAGAAGCGGTCAAGAAGCATGTACTTTTAGCCATGCCTCTCACAGCAGAGTGTTTGTGTTAACAGGGACAACACAAGAAAAAAGGAACGAACGAACGCATAATTTCGCATGGGAAATACGGTTCCTAGGATACAGACAAAAGAAGAACAAGAAAAAAAAAAAAACAAAGAGGAAAAATCAGAAATAGAAATAGAGAATGAATGGACGAAATTACGTTAACGCTTGCAAGCGTCGCGCCCAGTAGCTCCAACAGTTTACCCGTGGTAATTTTCCGTTCGTGGTTATCAGTGAAGGCATACTGGTGCGAAACGGGGATTTGGGTTCTTCCGCGCCCGCTAGTCACGGGTCCACCGTCTGTGCAAACAGATCTATACACCACCGTTTCCAGTACAGGCAAACACCCTCCACTCCATACTATCACCAGCACCACGATGGCTCCACCTAATCCAACCACTCCCCAGTCGGAGAGTGCCAAGTTGCTAGAACAAGAGTCGGTCAAGACGTTTTTGAATAGCGATGGCTCTTTGGATGTGCTCTTGGCCCGCCTAAAACAATCTATCAACACCGGTGACGAAATCGCAAAGTACGTCAAAAAGCGGGCAATGATAGAGGACGAGCACTACGCCCAATTGAAGAAATCCGCCATCAATATCCGCTCGGTGATCAAAAACAAAAACGTCAAGCACGATGTGTTCAGTTCCAAGTTCGACCAGGTGATCCAGTTTGACGAGAAACTCCACGGCGTCGGCTCCTCCTACGTCAAAGCGCTCAATGTCATGAGCGAAGAGCTCGTTTCATTGGTGAACACTGTCACTAGAAACCGGAAAGTCGTGAAGGAGGAGAGTAAGCGCAAGGAGAAGGATTGTGCCGAAGCCGTTGCCTTGGCAGAAAAGGCAAAGCAAAAATACTACCACTTGTGTGACGATTTGGAAAAGGTTAAGACCTCCGACCCACAGAAGAAGTCGTTCTTAAAAAACAAGACCGCGGAGCAACAGGAAGACGAGTTGCAGCGGAAGGTTGACTTGGCCGATCAGGATTACAAGCTGAAGGTAAGCGCGTGCAAGAAGCTCAAGGACGAGATGTTGATGGTGCACCGGCCCATCAGCTCGAAGAAATTGATGAACTTGATCTTGGAAATGGATATTGCCATGAACGTCCAATTGCAAAAGTTTGCTACCTGGACAGAGACCCTTATAATGAACTCCGGTGTCTTGGTGTCTCCATTGCAAGCAGAGAAACAATCCATGAAGAGCATTGTTTCCAGTATCGATAACGAGCTTGACTTGTTCGACTACATCCAGAAAAACTCTAAAACCCTGGTGAACAGAGCATTGATTCCCGTCGAATATGTCACTCACCCATCCTTCGCCAAGAATCAAAAGCCGGTGAAGCCATTCTTTCCCAACGCATCTAATAAGAATAGCCACACAAATATAGCTCCTGCCGCTGTTGCTTCTGTCGCTGCTGTTGCTGCGCCTATCGCACACGCTGAGCCAGACAGGTCTGTTGATGTCAGTGTTAACTCGCCTCAACATGATACGTCGGCCTCTTCTAACTTCACCTACAACTCGTTAGACCCTGGTAACAACCACGAAGAATTAACAGGGCCAAGAACTTTGGGGCAAGTGACCAAAAGCGCACAGCCAACTTTTGGTGTTTCTATTGAAGATGTTATCCAGTATGCTGGAATTGACAATGTTCCTTTGGTGGTCAAGAGGTGTATTGACGTGATTGAGAATTACGGATTGAATATAGAAGGCATTTATCGCACCAGTGGAAACAAATCTACGGTGCAGCTGTTGAGGGAAGCCATCGACGCTAATTTCGCCAACTACTTATTGATTGGCAACAACATTGACCCTGACAACATCCGCGATGCGGACATCTATTGTGCCGCTTCGCTATTAAAGATTTATTTTGCAAGTCTTCCAGAACCATTATTGACCCAAGAGTACTACCGCTCCTTCATTGACACTGTCAAATCGCTGGATGAAACTTTCATTGCAAAGAAATTGCACCACTTGGTTTACAATCTCCCTGACGGTGCGTACTTCACGTTGAGAGCGCTAATGTTTCATCTCAATAAGGTTGCCGAGCACCAAAGCGAGAACAGAATGAACCAAAAGTCTTTGGCTATAATTTGGGGTCCTGCCCTTTTGAACGACGACTCGATGTCTCCGCAGGATCTAAGCTATAAGAGTAAGGTTGTCGAAGAGTTGATGCTCATTGCAAACGAAATTTTTGACCAAGACGACTAATGTCAAATCCCTAGATTATTTTCTTTCCATGTGTTATATGGTATATACGTGTATACGAATTATCCTTCACCGGTATTGTCGAGGTTGTTGTACTTTCAACTAATACATTAAGCCACCAGGGCCACGCGATCCATATGATTTATCTCTTCCATAACTATTAGAATCATGGGACGAGTTGAAGTTGAATCTGGGTGGTTTGGATATCTTGTGAGGGGCTGAGAGATGCTTTATCTTGAAGTTGTTCTTGTAAGCCATGTCTCGATCCGCTTGCTCTTTGGCTTTCTTTTCCGCTTCTTCTTTCTTGGACTTTTCTTCTTCGATCAACTGTTTTGCGTAATCTTCATCGCTCACGCCTTCACGCTTGCGTTTGATATCCTTTACTTCGGCCCTCAAACTGTCGTGAAACTCGGACGAATCAATAATTTTCTCCTGGATGTCTTTGTCCACAATACTTAGAATAGCGCTTCCTCTAGAATTGCCGATAATCTCGCCCTGGATCAATGCCGCCATTTTGCCCTTATTTTTGAGCAATATGGAAGGATCGTTCTTCACCTTGCTTTCGACCATAAGCTTGAGTTTTAGTAGCAAGTTCTTGTGTGTCTGTGACTGCTTGAAGTTGTCGAGCAAAAGCTTTCTGCGGTTATCAAAAGCGCCACTTTTCTTGTAAACCGACACTAATTGCTTGTAATCAGTTATTGGCGTATTCTCTTCCTGCTTTGAAGATGGCATCTTGGGCGTATTCATTAGATGGTCAATCTCGGTCTTTCGTGTATTGTGAAGCTTTTTCGCATAGTGGTGCATGCATTCCCTACAGATAAGAATCGTTAAGATCAAGAGGAAATTCCCAGCTACACAAACATATGAAGGCTGCTGCTTCCGACTATTTGTCAAGCCCATTTTTAAAGGAACCCACTCCTTCTCATTTGAGACTGGGGTCTTCGAGCTTGCAGTCAACAGTTCCAGTTGCAAAAGACCGGCAGAAATGGTATACGTCGTCATCGTCACAAGAAATCCATAAGCGTATGGAGCAACTTCTTTTGGATTTGCAAGAGACGGCTGTAGCTGTTTTAGAGGAGATACCTCTTCTGGTATCATACTCTGGGGTTTACAAGTCTGTGGAAACGCTCTGTGTGTACAAACATATTGAGCAATCCCGACTCGCAGACTTTTTATTCCAATCCATTGATCGTCAATTATCCACCTGGGAGATTCCGTGTCTACAACAAAAAGCAGATGGCAGCGATTCAGGTGATTGCCTGACTGATATTCTCCTTTTCGTGGAAAATTTCCAGTCATGGCTCAATCGCTTGGAGCTCTTAGAACAGCTTTTTCTATTTATCGATCGTTCATACCTTCTACCCCATCCAAAGAAGAAAACAATTCTGGAATATGGCCTTAATAAGTTTGCTGATCGTTTCCTCTATCGTTCCTCTGGAGATACTTTGATCCTGGAGAATTTTGAATTGCTTGTTAAAAAGATTCACTACGAGTGGAGAAGTTCATTTGATCAGGAGTTCTTAAATTCTGGGCGCCCAAATGAATTCGAAATTCGTTATCAACTGCTAATTTCAGCGATTATAAGATTAGACTACCATCACTCTTTCTTGTCTAATTCTGGTTTCACGGCCATCTTGGTAGGTAATTACAAGCAGTTAAAGGGTTTGTGGCTTGAGCAGGGCGGAGAATACTTAAAAATTGTTCTTGATTCACTATCTTCGGAATCAAAGACACTTATTACAAGCAGAGTACCGCAAAACTATGTCGAATATGTGTTAAGAACTTTAAAGTGGGATCTTATCTTCTCGAACTTTGAAGAGGTTCTTGAAATGTCTTTACCCATTCTCCTTCAGCGGGAATTGCTTGATTATTTGAAAGGAACCTGGAAGCTTTGCGAAGTTGCTATGAGTGAAGCTGGATTTGATGCATGCCGATCGTTTACTTATATTTGGGGTCGTCTTATACAAAAGCTAACGGCGGAGGTAGTGGAGCGATCTAAAATTGATCCTCCCACCCTCATTCCGAGTCTTTTTGCCTTTTGGGAAAGAGCCGGTAAAATTGTCGAAGCATGCTTTGATGTTGAATCCGTCATGTTTGAAACTAGATCTGCTCAAGGGAAAGCATTAGGCAGCAAAGGATTGGGTTCTTTTGTGCATATTCAGCTTGCGAGATACTGTGACCTTTTTTTCAAGCTGGCTCGAAAATCTAAAGAGGAAAACTTGTACGATCGATTTGAAAATGAAGTGCTAACTATTTTCAAATTGCTTCCAAGCAAAAGTGACTTCATGGCTCTCTACGAGAGAGATCTATCTAAGCGAATGCTATTTGGGAAATCTTTTAATTTTGATATGGAACTTAGGTTGGTGGATCTATTGTTAGCTGTCGTTGGAGAAAGTGATGAATCATCTAACGTACTTGCAATGTTCAGGGACATGGAAAATTCAAAGGAGATTCACAGTCTGGTACAGCTCAAGTGTATGCCCAATGTGGAATTTAATGCTTTGGTACTTGAGAAGAAATATTGGCCTGAAGTTCCTAATCCCATTCCTAATATCGCTTTGCCGGAATCTCTTAGCGGGGCGTTGGATGAGTTCACCAGTAGGTATCAAGCACAATCCGAGAAACACAACTTCCAAAAGCTCGATTGGTCTAACTACCTGCTTCACCTGATCACCGTCTCTGTGCCATTCACTTCAGGATCGCGAGAATTGATCATTTCTGTGCTTCAAGCTTCTATCTTAATGCATTTTGATGAAGCTGATCGAATTTCCATTGCCGAATTACTAAAAAAAACAAAAATGGATAAAAGGCAGTTGAAAAAGATCTTAGCGTCCTTGAGTACGGAGAAATACCCTATATTGATTGTGGGGGAAGAAGAAGTCGAGTTCAACTTTCAGGCTGAATTGAAGGGTTACAGAATTAAGATCCCTATGCTTCGGGAAAAGGAAGTCGAAGTGGCGGATGAAGCAACAAAGGTGATCCAAAAGAGTATTAATCCTAGTGTGAGGGCATTTGTCGTTCGGTGCATGAAACAGGAGAAGCAGATGATGTACCCTGAGCTTTTAAGCAGAGTGCTAGAGGCTAAACAGGGTGTGCTGGTAGTGGCGGTGAAGGAGAACATCGAGTATTTGATCGCAAATGATTATCTCAAGCGTGAGCCAGATGGTGTCACCATGACCTACATTCCATAGAAGGTAGTATATGTAATTATTTTACAAGAATATGTAATATTCATAGCCTGGAAATGCATGTGTTTAAACGCTCAATTAGACTGGGACATCCTCTGGGTCTGGGTTGTAGGCCCAGTGCTCACCGAAGTAAGGAATCTTGGTGTAGAAGGTGTTCTTGAACAATGGGACACCATCGGTGAAGGTAGCGACAGCAGCGGCGCCGGCAGCACCCCAGAAGATCATATCACCGATGTAAGCCTTGGCAGCGGTGAAGTTGACGCCAGACTTGGCAACCTTGTAGGCTGGACCTCTAATGTACTGACAGGTTAGTAGGGTTGATAGGACGAGACCAAGAAAGCTTCCCGAAAGCACCAGAAGGGACAATGGGGAAAGCCTGAATGCAGAAATAGATCTACTACTCGCCTTGGGGTTAGATGTGGCATGATATACATACAGAAACCATTGTGTAGTGATCTAGTTGTAGAACTAAGAAGATTTTGAGTACGGTTGTCATTTGTCGCGCAGTAATTGGACAGAAAATTGGTCACGTGCGCGACGGCCTTTCAGATTCTACTGGGCCACTCACCAAGAAAGGAAGCAATGCACCGGCGGACAAAGCGAAAAGGCCAGCAAGTTGCTCAATGTAGCGTTACGGTGCTCTGCTTGCTCTTAGTTTGGAGGCATCTTGCATGGATTTACATGTTGTGAAACAGATACGCACTCATACCTCTCATCTGTTTATATTTATCGTATGGAATGTGGTAGATCGATATAATACTGGAACCACTTGCTTGGAGTATTTCATATGCCGAAAGACAATCAGCAAGCATCTGGTTGAGACAAAACGTAGTCGATAGTCTGGCCCACGGTCTTTAACGTGTCGGCCTCGTGATCTGGGATTTGAATGTTGAATTCATGCTCAACTTCCATCACCACTTCCACGACATCCAAGGAGTCCAAGTCCAAGTCTTGGATGAAAGAGGAACTCTCTGAGATTTCCTTGCCGGAAACCTTTTCGTAGCCTTCCAACAACTCGAACACTCTCTCCTTGGCGAGGTCTCTGGTCAAGGCAGGAAATCCGGCGTAAGAACGGATAGCTTGTGGTCTGGCAATGTAAGAGACTCTTGGAAGAGTAGCTCTCAATCCCCTAAATGCAGCGTTTGTGAACATTATGTGTTGTGGAAGGGAATATACTATTGTCAGGAATGAGCTTTAGGACAAATTGGGAATGTTCTTAGTGGTAGGTGAAATATGGTTGTGGCACTACTCGAATCAATCGAGATGGTGACAAGTTGTTGTTTCATGAACGACGAGGAATGTGAAGTCTACAGGAAGTCGGAAATAGTTATTTTAGTATATTCCCAATCTTCTGTCTTACTCAATTATACTACTACTGTCTAAGGTTTAGCTTGTGACCCCGTATCTAGCGTGGTGAACACAGTTGTGTGCAGTTTTCGCCTTTTTTTCATCACCACTTCCTACTCATAAAACCTTCTGTTGTCGATAACACCTCGTTCAACAATGTTCAGATCGTTACTAGGCCCCAGAATTGGGTTTTCCGCTCGCAGCATCGTCACAAGACCCCTTCTCACTACTCCATTCACGCCAACTATCCGTCCCACCATATCATTCAGCACAACAAAGATTCCAAGCATTCTCAGCCAACAAAAAGGCTATGCCACTTTGAACCAAATAAAGAGTGGAAGACACGTCAAACCAGTCAAACCATATGTTTCTAAGGCTCCGCATTTGGGCAACAACCCGTTCAAGAAGGGTGTTGTGTTGAGAGTCATGATTGTCAAGCCTAAGAAGCCTAACTCGGCTCAAAGAAAATGTTGTAGAGTCAGATTGACCAATGGCAATGTTGTGTCGTGTTTGATTCCTGGAGAAGGCCACAATTTGCAAGAGCATCATGTTGTATTGGTCAGAGGCGGAAGAGTGCAAGATTTGCCTGGTGTGAAGTATCGTCTTGTGAGAGGTGCATACGACTTGGCTGGTGTGGCTAATAGAACTACTTCTAGATCCAAGTATGGTGTGAAGAAATCAAAGGAGTGATCAGTCCATAGAAATCTTGTAAATATTGAAAGAACTAATCCGCGAAGCGTGTTTTTGAAGCAAGCGACCGTAAGCTCGTGTCTACCAGTGTTGGATTATTGGCTATAGTTTTATTTTTTTTTTCCTTTTCGGTTTTTAATAGTGTAGAAATTAAACACGTCCAGCGTCAAATCTTCTTCCACTGGCAGTCTTTCTATTCTCAATTGCTTTTCCGTCGTCATCAACGTTTTCTGGCTTGGCTCTGTTCAAAACCTTCAAGAACTCCTTGACTCTAAATCTCATTCTCGAGTGCATGTATGCTTTAGCACATTTGATGTGGTAATGGAAGTAGTTTCTGAAGAACTGGATGTGAGAAATACAGTTTTCTCTGCGGTCGCCTCTGGTCAAATGTCTAGGGAACAACACAAACGTAACGTAACCCTTGTTTTCGTTGTCCTGGCGATCCTTAACCACGCTTTGAATGTCCAAAGGAGCCTCCTTGTGGGTGTATAAGACCTGAGGAGCGGTTTGCACGGATCTCTTTCTCGCATCAACAAACTCTTGCAAGAACACCTTTCCAAAAATCTTGTCAGTCTCATCCTTGAAAATGGTCGAGAAAATAACAGTGACTCTATCAAATGATGGCTTGATGTAGATACATTCTTCTTCACCACGGAATTTAACAACCAAGATGGGTTCTTTAGCTAACTCTGCTTGCACCTCCTCCGCGTAGGTGTTGGTGTTGGAATATTGTTGTGATAGTTCATCATAACGCTTGAATGCGGTTTCAAAAGCAGACGCAATCGAGTGTCTCTTCAACAATGACAATTCATCAATCAATTCCGTTTTGGTGTCCTCAGAAGCTGTGCTCAATGATTGGACGTTTAACACGAGGGAATAATTGTAGCCAGCCTCGATATCAGCACCTCCCAAAATAGACAAGTATTCAGAATACTTTGAGTACTTGGCTTGCAAGTATTCAGCAACACCATAATTGGTCAAGTCATTCCAACATTGCAAGAAGATAGAAATTAACAACATTTCCTTATCGTCCGGAAATGTAGAAATGTGATAGTTGGTAAAATCAAAGTCACTAATAATTCTATCCAATGACTTCAATGATGCATCAGGGTCAGGAAATATCCTCTCCGTCAAGGTCTTTTGGATTAAGAGGTTGTTCTTTTCGATTTGCAACATGATTAGTTTGTAGATCGACAGCAATTGATTACCTGTGGTGGGCGCTTTTACTCCTAAATTTACACCTGGCGTATGGATGTACTGCACATTGTCGCTCGACCCTCCGCTGAAAAGGACTTGGGGGTTATTTCGGGCAAACCGCATAGCCGGTGTAATCGGCGAATTTAAGTATACGGTTATAAGATAATGTGAGAGAGACTGGTAGATGAATAGTACAAATATTCTGTACTTTTTGTGATCATTTCCTGAGTTACCTATTTGAATAGAGGCATAATCGTGTATTTGCGCCCGTATTAATTTGTAACGTTGAAGAGATATTGACAAAAATCGCGAAAAACGCTTTTCCCGTTAACTGTTTAAGAGCCGGTGAATGGAAACGAGAATCCACACCCGTCCCCATCTAACGTAATAATTCTCAAAATACAATCTGATACTGGAAAATTGTGTATAATACAAAAATGTAAGGAACGTGGGTATGAAATAATAATGGGCACACAAGTAGGACAACCTTCGTACACATCCATCCTCCGGGCGTGCCTCAAGATGCAAACTCTCAAAGGTCGATCTGATGCTACCGGCGCAATCTCTGGTTGGGCAAACCTCCTCTATGTAACGCTGGCGCCGATACTTTGCCCCTGAGCAAGCTTTGAACGTTTTCTTTCTGGGATAATGCGGCGCCAGCAACAGCAACATTAGATGGAGTAGCAGTTGGAGCATTTTTCTCCTCGCCCTTCTTCTCGCTAGCGCTTTGCAAACCTGCTTTCACAAATTCACCCATCTTGGGTTCAACAGATCGGTAACGCGTCAACCAGGGCGACTTCAAAAGTACATCATATGGTGGACGTAATGCGGGATTCTTGTTCAAGCAAGACTTGACAAACATTTGCGCCTCTTTTGAAAATATGGAATCGTTCAACTTCGGTGGTTCGCCATCGACAATGGCACTAAGTTGCAGAAAAATATTGTCGTATGTTTCGGGCGGGTAAGGATAGTTCCCTGCGGCAATCTCCAAAATCGTCAATCCCAACGACCAAATATCCGACTGTACCGAGTATGTAGCATCATCAGGGTTCAATGTCTTGATTCTCTCGGGAGCCATGTAAGACTGGCAGCCAATGTTGGTTTTGGCTAAAGATGCAACCAAGTTTCCACTCACACCGAAATCACACAACTTAACTTTGCCCAAAGTATTCACCAAAATATTAGTTGGCTTCACATCTCTATGAATGATGTTATGCTTATCTTTCAACTCCATCAATCCTCTAATAACACACTTGGTGATGTAAGCAAGGCAAGCTTCGTCGTGGACACCATCACCATAGACTTTGTCCAACGACCCGCCGTCCATAAACTCCATGCACATATACACAGCGCCTTCGACGAAAAAAGCGCCATAGAAATCCACAATGTAGGGGGAGTTGCACTTGTGCAACACTTCCAACTCCATCAAGATCTGGGTGAATTTATTTTCCTCCAACTCAAGTCTAACTTCCTTCATTGCCATCAACACCCCAGTGGGCTTGTGTAAGACTTTGGAGACGGTTCCGTAATTACCACGGCCTAGCTCCTCGATAAACTGCAATTCGTCCAAGGATATATGGAAGGACGAGCCAGAGGAGAAGTTAACACCTTCGGAATGCAAAGACGCCTTTCCGGCAAAGTTGAGCGAGCCGGACTTGATATCCACGTATTTGGAGTAGTTGGCAAATAGTCCCTGCAACTGGGGAGCCTTTTCAATCGACTTCTCACTCCCATCTTCTATGCTTGCGGGAGCACTGGCAACTCCGGCGACAGATTCGGTGAGATTCAATTTCAAATCGGTGCGGTTGCGCTCCGAAAGACGCCGTGCAAGCTCCACCCCAGTAGAAGGAGCGGATTCCGTTTTTTGTCCGGGCAAGTCCTTCATGTTGAGTTTCATGCCTCTTCTTTGCGACAACGAGGGCTTCTTGGACAATTCAAGAGGTTTCTGGCTGCCCACCGACGTAACCGCAGGGCTGTTCAAGGATATGGGGGTGAAGGATGAGTTTTCTATCAGGGGTGAAGTCAAAAGAGGCTTGGTGACGGACTCCATGGCAGACGCAGGTCTAACCTGGGCATTAGGAAGAGGAGGGAGAGGTTTTGCCGGAGGATCCTTCAGGGGGATGTTTTGGCGCTTTTGCTGGAACGCCATGATTCTGGCCTGGATATCGCTGCTCAAGTGGCCGTGGGTGGTGGATATTGGAGGCGAGTGGGTTCCGTCCAACGAACCAGGACGGGGCGAACCCATTCCTAGGCGGTCAAACCGAGACGTGGTGTCGGCAATGTCTCTTTCCTGTC